>PVIU01032088.1:0-13971 GCA_004026605.1 Ondatra zibethicus
ATGGAGCCAATTAGTTGTAGGAGGCCATTTGTTTGTTCCAGGCTGCCCAGAAATGAAATAATCACACTAAAACTGTATTAATTACATTGCTTGACCTATTAGCTTATGCATATCTCTAGATCCCTCTTATCTCTTAAATTAACCCATTTCTATTGTTTTATATGTTACCACAAGGCTCATGGCCATGCTCTAGCTGGCAGCTTGCATCTTTCCCCTCTTGTGGGCTACATGGCATCTCCTGACCCATCTTCTTTCTCTCAGCATCCAGTTTAGTTTTCCCCACCTAGCTCTACTCTGCTAAGCCACTGGCTGAAATAGACTCTATTAGTCAATGATATTCACAGAATACAGAGGGGGAATCCCACATCACTCCAACAGTTTCTAAGTTTCAGATTTTGCATCAAGGTCTTTGACCTAATTGGAGTTGTTTTTTTTTTTTTTTTTGACAGAGTGAATGACAGTTATCTAGCTTTGTTCTGCTAGATGTGGATATCGAGTTTGTCAACACTATTGATGAAGATGCCCTCTTTGTGCATTTTTATACGTGACTTCTATTTAAAAATTCAGTGGCTTTAATTGTCTAGATTTATATGCATTTTGTTAGTGTATGTATCTGATTCTTGTGCCAATATTATGCTTGTTTTATTACTATGTCTCTGCAATATAACATGGAATCAGGATAATGACACAATTATCATTATTCTTTTAGTGAGTTATACTATTTTGTGCTTCAACGTGAATTTTAGGATTTTTAATTTTTTGAAAAAAATTGGTATTACAGCTTTGATGAGATTTCACTGAATCTAATATTGTATTTAGGGATGCATAGATCTGCAAATTATTAATTGAATCAGTCTATGGGTGTTGGGTATATTTTATATTAAAATTATACTCTCAATTTCTTTCTTGGTCACTTTACAGTTTTCATCAAGTATCCACTAGTTATCCGATAAGATTTATTCCAATATTTTTGTGGCAATTATGAATGAAATTATTTCTTTGATTTTTATCTCAGCAAGTCTATTATTGGTTATATGTCTTACCATTTTCAAGAAACTATTTAACTGGTCCACATATTTTCTGGTATATTTTTTAGAGTGTTTCATCTTTATAATCATGCAATCTGAAACAAAAATAAGTTCATTTTTTCTTCTCTATTTTGTATCATCTACTTCCTTATTTTACTACTTTGGCTTAAATTTCAAGTACTACTTTGAATAAGAATGGATAAAACAGGGTTTTTCTCTTTTGATTTTTCCTGACTGCTTTTACTTTTTATTATAATGTTAGCTATAGGCTGTCACATATACATTTTATTATGTTGACAAAATTTACAAACATTGATAATATCTTTACACTTTTATCACAAACGTGTATTTAGTTTTTTCAAGCTACATTTATCATTTACTAAAATAATCCTATGTTTTCTGTACTTGAAGCCATTTGTGTGATACATTCAATTATTGATTTGCATCCTAGCATCTATGACATGAAATTAACTGGTATTCTTGAGTGGCTTATAATTTTCTGTAACCTCATGGATGTATATGTCTTTCTCTTCCATTTAAAGTATTACTTAAGTGTCTTACTTATCTGTCATCAACTCCCTTGGCCTATTTTTATTATAGAAAGTTTTTCTTTCTCCTTTGGAAATGACAGGTATTTCTGCCATATATACTGATCCGAGGGAATCTTTCAGTACTTGAAATAGTCCATCACAAGTCTTCTTTTATTTTTCTGCTGAGAAGTCTGTTTGTAGTAAGAATGTTTAGCTTTTATATGTGGCTTGTGTTTTTTTCTTTACCATCATGCATTATATCCCTTTATTCTGTACGTTTAATTTTACTTGTCTGAGCTTGTACATTTATTGTTTCTGTTCTTGGATCAGTACCTATTTCCTTGAGTTTGTGAAACTATATACTATAATTTTAGTGAAAACACATATGCTGCTATCAAATTGATATATTATTCCAAGCTGTAAAGATTACAGATTGAGTCACAGAAGCCATTCACAGTTCTGCTCATTTTTTTCAGGAGTCTGCTGGTGAATACTGGACCAATCCAGTATCTTGAACTTCCAAGATGGCAGCTTCTTTCCTGACTACTGACCTAAGACAGAAATCTGGAAGCACAAAACAAAAACCTTGTGGGCTTTTTCTCCCACCAATATGCTATCTGCTGATGGACTGACTCAAAATATCAGGATTTGTTACACCACAATTGGGAGTCAATGATCCATCCAGTCTTTCTTCAACCTGAGCAAGCTTAAATTAGGAAAGGAAGCCTCTTTGAGACTTTCCAATGCCAGTCATCTAAAAGAGTCAGGATTTTTGGCTTCTGAAAATCCCCTACTATGTTCTTTTTCTCTGTGTCTGCTTCATGTGTATGTTTCCTTACAATAAGGCTTTATTCAACAGCTGATTCTTTCCTCAGCTGCTACCTCCCACACTCAAGCTTTTTCTGTTTTTAATATATATATATATGTTTATTTATTTATTCATTTATTTGTTTTACATCCCAGCTGGAGTTTACCCTATCTTTTCTCCTCCTATTCCTCCCACCCCCATTAACTGTTCCCACTTACCAATCCACTCCTCCCCCACTTCTGTTTAGGAAATGGCAGATCTTCTATGAGTATCAGAAAAACAAGGCATATCAAGTTGCAGTAAAACTAAGCACCTCCCCAAGTATTAAAAATTGGCAAAGAGTCATGCAGTAGTGCAGTACCCCTTTAATATCAGCATTCAGGAGTCAGAGGCAGGCATGTTTCTGTGAGTTCAAGTCAGCCAGGTCTACAAGAGCTAGTTCCAAGACAGTCTCCAAAGCTACATAGAAACCCTGTCTCAAAAGCAAACAAACAAAAAACAAAATAAAAGGCAAAGTGATCCATTATGAGGGTAGGTTCTCAAAAGCCAGTAAAAGATTTGGAGACATCCCTTGTTCCGATCCTTTGGAGTCCTAAAAGAGGACCAAGATCCACTACTATGATATATACGCAGTCTCATGGGGGCTCTCTGGTTATTGGTTCAGTTTCTGTGACCCCCCCATGAGCTCAGGATAATTTATTTCGTGAATTTTCTCATTCTTGCACATCATGGCAAATCCAATAATGGGAAATTTCAACAAGGGGACAATGTAACCAAAGAAGGAGAGAAATGTGAAAGGAAGGAGAATATTAATATAAAGATAAACATCCAGCATAGATGTACATCAAACACAATTAAAAATCAAATGATATATTTAGCACAATGACTAAGAAATATTTGAAAATATTCTTTCTACTTAACAATTGTGGAAATGAAAAATTAAAAAAAAATTCGGATTTCATCTTACCTCTGTCAGAATGGTGATAATCAAGGAAACAGCAACCAGAATATGTTGGGAAGGATGTGGTAAAAGTGGATATTCATTGTTGGTGGGATTTCAAACTGCTGCAGCCACTCTGGAAATACATGTGGGAAAGTATCAAAAATGTGAACATAAATTACCATATTAATCAGCTATACCACTATTTTTCATGTGTCCAAAGAACACAATGTGGGTGGGATAAGTTTTCAAGACTCTAACATCAGTATCAAACTACAGGCAATTAATGACTTCTGAGAGTCAGATTAGTCTTTCTCAGGTATGAGTGCCCTCAAACAATACACATCCCTGAAATTATAAATACAAATGCCGCTAATCAAATTCATATATAAAAAAGAGGTCATGAAATTAAGAATGATTAAGGGGGCCTTAGGGTAAGCTTGAAAGTTGGAGAGAGAGGGAGAAATTATGTGATTATATTTTCAACAAAATTAGAATAATTGAAAAATTTATTGCACCCATAGTTTTCTCTTTCTCATGAAAGAATGATATTGACTAAATGTATTTGTTCATGTTATGATGAATATTTTCTGAAAT
Organism: Ondatra zibethicus; assembly: GCA_004026605.1. Classification (NCBI taxonomy): domain Eukaryota; kingdom Metazoa; phylum Chordata; class Mammalia; order Rodentia; family Cricetidae; genus Ondatra; species Ondatra zibethicus. The sequence goes on from PVIU01032088.1 coordinate 3,904, forward strand.
AATTACACAAACTTCATAGGAAATGTTTATGATTTAACTTAGAAATCCCATTATAGGTATTTAGCTGAAATATTTGGTTTTTTTTGTTTTGTTTTTCAAGACAGGGTTTCTCTGTAGCTTAGGAGCCTATCATGGAACTAGCTTTTGTAGACCAGGCTGACCTTGAACTCACAGAGATCCACTTGCCTCTGCTTCCTGAGTGCTGAGATTAAAGGAGTGTGCCACCACCACCCAGGTTAGCTAAACTATTATCTCTTGATTTATACAAGTATTTCTATTGTTTTAAACATTGTCATAATATTTAACAGGTTATTAAAAATTATAACTGAAACTGCTGTGAAAATAGAAACAAGAAAATCCAACAAAATTATGTTCTCATATTCTGGGACAATGTTATTGCATTAAATACAATGTCACTTAAGAATATTTCTAATAATAACTTTCTTACTAAGCTCTAAACTAAGCATGAAATGATGCATTGTTAAAAGGTTATATTTTACACATATGCACATTACATGTACAAACAAATTCATAGATGAACTAATTTGCAGAGATATCTGAAAATATGAACATAAAACTTCTAGTTCTTTTTATTTATTTATTTTGGGTTTTCAAGACAGGGTTTCTCTCTGTAGCTTTGGAGCCTGTCCTGGAACTAGCTCTCGTAGACCAGGCCATCCATGAACTCACAGAGATCTGCCTGTCTCTGCCTCCCAAGTGCTGAGATTGAAGGCATTTGTCACTATTGCCCTGCTATTTTTTTTTTGCTTCTAGTCCTTTTGTAACAGAGTAACATAACATATTAGCATATTCAGAGTATGTATTACTTTAAGAGGTATGTACATTTTTATTCTATATTTGTTAGTCTTTTTAAAATTATGTTTCATCACTGAAGTGCCCTTTGTAACCTAGATTTAGTATGTCACAGAGTGTTGAGCCTTTGTCCAGGTCTATGTCACATGGTAGAGGGTGACTTTTGTCAACAGTAAACATTGTCAGGGAGGACTCTGTGCTGTAAAGGAAAGATAACCATTGAGATTGCAATGTGGAGCTACATAAGAGTGTTTGACAATGGTAGACCCTCAGTCACCAGTTATGTATTTCAACTCTATAAAAGCAGTGCTTTAACACTTCTTAAGATCATGCAATAGGAACAGAAAGAAAGTTCATAGCAGTTAATACTTTATAGACTAGATTATGAGCAGTGAGGGATTTAAAATATGATAGTCATTTGAACTGCATTAATATAAGTTTTTAAGTGCTGTTCACAGAGTTTGCTAATTGTAATAAACAACTTATTTATTTATAATACTTAAAATGTAACAATATTTCTGGTATTAAGCTCTTCCTTTTTATAATACCATATATTGTTTATTACTATCTCATTTTCTTTCAAGAGTTATATAAATTCAGTGTGTAAGAAAAAGCATTTTCAGCAGAAAACTACTTAATATCATTTTCGGTAATAGCTAGTCTAGAAATGACTACAAATGAACATAAAGAAATATGAAAATTATAACAATATGTGAATGTTTTAACACATTAAATTGATAATCTATTAAATTAAAATAGAGCTGTTGCAAGCAGAAAATGGTAAAAAAAATACTTTGCCTCACATTTCTCTTTATTTAAATACCAGTGTAGATCCACAGAGGCGTGAACATGGCTTTTTACCATATCCGAATAAGGTTTTATACAGACACGCCTCTAATGAGTTTTAATACATTTGCATATCTTATTTTCCAATATCATTTTATCTTATCCTCCATTTAAGTCACGTATATCTCTAAGGATTATCTAAGATTTGAATAAGGTGACCAAATGTTTGTTGCGTTGAATGTAGCTAGAATATTATTAGGTGTGTTTTCCTATCAATGAAAAGAGAAAAAAGAACACCTCTTAAATCTATATTCCTGTTCCACTTACCTCCTCTTCCTCTTGTTCTTGTTTTTAATGATAGAAAGCTGGTCATGTTCTCTTTAAGTCCTCTTTTTGCTTATAAGAAAAATGTATATTCATAGTGAACATACATGAATATTTTCACATATGTATCATCTATTAATATTCTATATAGTAGCCAAAATATTCAAATGACTCATGTTCATCAGCTTTGAGATTAAAAAACTGTATAAAAAGGACACTATTTTCATATAAAACTTATTTTGGAAGTAGAAATTTATTCTAATGAAATTGACACTTGATAACAATTTGAGCATAAAACTAAATCTCAAGCTTCTCATACAGGATCTCAGAGATGTAAGAAAATTTGTGAATTCAAAATGGTCACACTAGCTTGATAGTTGCTACAAAGAACATATTTCTCAGAAAAAAGCTTACTCTCTCTCTCTCTCTCTCTTTCTCTGTGTGTGTGTGTGTGTGTGTGTGTGTGTGTGTGTGTGTGTGAGTTTGTTAGGTAACTCATGCCCATCATGCCTACATGTATAAATTTATGACTAGTGTCAGATAAATGGCCCCTTCTTACTTGCGGGTAAGTGCGAGCTTCATTCTCACTCTATAATCATACAGGCAATGTTACGAGGCATGCAGAACTGGGTAAAAGACTTGCCGTAGTCTTGTCTAGTCCTCTAGCATTTACTGATGGGTTTTGTTGGCCAGTAAGCTTACCAGTAAATCCTTCTGCTTTTTCCCTTTTTTATTTTGTTTTGTTTTTAATTGATTTTATTGATCGCTACATTTTTCTCTGCTCCCCCTTCTTCCTTTCCCCTCCCCTTAAACCCTCTCCCATGGTCCCCATGCTCCCAATTTACTTAGGAGATCTTGTCCTTTTCTACTTCCCATGTAGATTAGATCCATGTATGTCTCTTTTAGGGTCCTCATTGTTGTCTAGGTTCTCCAGGATTGTTATTTGTAGTCTGGTTTTCTTTGCTTTATGTCTAAAAGCCACTTATGAGTGAGTTCATATGATAATTGTCTTTCTTGTCTGGGTTACCTCACTCAATATGTTTTCTAGCTCCATCCATTTTCCTGTAAATTTCAAGATGCCATTTTTTTTCTGCTGTGTAGTACTCCATTGTAAATGTACCACATTTTCTTTATCCATTCTTCTGTCGAGGGCATTTCAGTTGTTTACAGATTCTGGCTAGGACAAACAAGGCTACTATGAACAAAGTTGAGCACATGTCCTTGTGGTATGATTGAGCATCCTTTGGGTATACACCCAAAAGTGGTATTGTTGGGTCTAGAGGAAAGTTGTTGCCTAGTTTTCTGAGAAATCACTATACTGATATCCAAAGGGGCTATACCAATTTGCACTCCCACCAGAAATTCAAGAGTGTTCTCTTTAATCCACATCCTGTCTAGTATAAATTGCCATCAGTGTTTTTGGTCTTGTCAATTATTGCAGGTTTATGATGAACTCTCAGAGTTATATTGATTTGCATTTATTTAGGATAAGAATGTTGAGCATTACGTTAAGTGTCTTTCAGCCAATTTAGATTCCTCTGTTGAGAGTTCTCTGTTTAGGTCTATACATCATTTTTTATTGGATTATTTGTTCTTTTGATGTCTAATTTCTTGAGTTCTTTATATATTTTGGAGATCAACCCTCTGTCCAATGGGGAGTTGGTGAAGATCTTTTCCCATTCTGTAGGCTGCTGTTTTGTCTTATTGACCATATCCTTTGTTTTATGGAAGCTTTTCAGTTTCTTGAGGTCCCATTTATTAATTGTTTCTCTCAGTGTCTGTGCTACTGAGGTTATATTTAGGAAGTAGATGTGAATCACTGTGCCTTCTTCTGTAATCTTTCATGTTTATTCATTATAGGTTGCTATTAATTGTTTAGATTGTGGGTCATATATTTTATCATGATACCTCTACAGATTGTTTCACCCAGCATTTAACATTTATTGTACAATTTTGCATATAATAATTATTTTAGAGCAAACACACACTCACACTTACACACTGACACCTATAAAACTGAGCATGTTGTAATTATTTGTAGCTAGTATACTTTATTTCCTGATACTCAATGTTCTTCCATTTTACTTCTATATTATATTCAGTTTTTGTTCCATTGAGAAGACACATAAAACTTTATATTTAGAGAATTAGCAGGATGTATTTATTAATATAATTGTTTAAACAATTTTATACATACTAATACTCAGTTTTTATACTTATCTCATTTTAATTAATATGTAATTAAGTCATGTTTCTTCTTCCCTTTCTTTTATTTAACCCCTCCCATGTCAACTCCCTCTAACACTCTCTTCACTGAGTTACCACACGCATACACACACACAAATATACACACATACAAACACACACCCATAAACTTTCTTGGTTACTATACTACTGCAGTAACTTTACACAATGATCAGAGTGACTTATATGAGAAAGGTATTTAATTGAGAATTTGCTTACAGTTTTAGGATAGTTTGTCAATATCATGGCATCAAATGTGGCAATAACAGGAAGGAGAGCCCTGGAGCAGTAGCTGACAGCTAATATATGATCAAGATGAAAATAGAGACAGCAATAATGACATGGAATAGGTTTTAGATACTGCAAAGCCCAAATCCACAGTAACACACCTCCTTCATCATGGCCATATCCACTCTTTCAAAACCATGTCCCTTACTCCTTCCCAAACAGACTAAGAATTCAAACATATAGGCCTGTGTGGGCCATTGTCAATCAAACCACCATTGTCAATCATACTGCCATTGTCAATCAAATTCATTACTTGTTTTTTCTTTTCTCTTTGTTATTACAGATAGACATATAGAAGGTAGACAAATAGATGATAGATTTATAGGTAGATAGATAGATAGATAGATGATAGACAGACAGAGAGACACATAGACAGAAAGACAGACATGTAGTCAACCATCCATCCAGTCAGATAGTAGCTGCTGAATTAATTTACATTACTTGTGTGTGCATGATTTCAGGACTAGATATTGTATAATCAATTAGGTGGCTTAGCCCTAGGAAGGCTGTTGCTTTATTGCTAAGCCACCTAATTGATTCATATCTCTATCTCTTATATTGTTGTAGGAGCACTGGAGCTGAGAAATAGGCATTAGAGCCAGGCTTTATACAAAGATTCTAGGAAAACAAAATCAGTGCTCACATCTGCAAAACAATTTCTTTAACCATTGTGCCATCTCTTCACACTATAACCAGACTTTGTGTTTCTAGATCCTGAAATTTAGCTTCTACTGAAAAACATTACTCTGTATTAAACATCTTATACTCCCAAAAGTCTTTGTTCCTGTGTCTAATGTTAGAGACATTAGCTCATGACATAGACATAGGTCATGACCCTTTGTTTGAATCATTATTTCTTTTCAAAACACTGTTATAGTCCCTGGTTGAAGCAAGATGCTAAAAGAAATCTCATACTAGCTCAGAATTGAGTATAATAAATGGTTATTTATTTAGGGGTAGATTCACAGATCACAATCCTCTGCACAAATGGGGAACAGGAAGCAAATCATGTCGCCTTAAGAGAAGCTTGACCCGTGCTTTCCTATGGCATGTATAGGCCACACCCAAGTGAGCGGGTAACTTAAAGGCGACTGGCTGTAGAAATTCCTACACTACCTGGTAAGTGATTTCACATCCAATTCATCAAGATGACGTCTCAATCCTGAATATCTATGCCCCTAATATAAGAGTACCCACATATGTAAAAGAAACATTACTAAAACTTAAATCACACATCAAACCCCACACACTAATAGTCAGAGATTTCAATGCTCTTTTCAAGTAAATCAACTCAAAATTAGACAGACTAATAGTACTTGAGAGATAAATTTGTTTGCCTTTAATAAATAGAAACATTTTAAATTTTTTCAGGAGGATTTATACAAGTAATAAATAGCTTATTATGTTGAGGACTTTGGTCTAATGATTTTTGTATTTTCCTATTTGTTGTTTTCACTAATATTGAAACTCAAAGTGAGTTTTATACAGATCACAAAGTTTTCCATGAAAATAAGTCTAGTATTTATAAATTTTCTAAATAAATACAAGATCAGGTTAAAAAATAGTCCAGTTAATTCCAGCCCCTTTGTAAAAAGGGTTAGAAACTATCTCCTCAAGCTATGTATTATATTGGCAAGAGTTTGAGTCACACAAGTTTTAGACATTTCTGTTAGTACTAATGACATTTTGTTCCATATTTTTAAAGCAGAAAACATGCTTTTCCCAACTAAAAATACCTATAGATTATAGTTTTCTTTCAGTTTGCAATCAAGGTAAAAACTGATGGGCAGTGTCAAAAGAAAGTCCATGGAACTGCTGCAGGAGACAGACAACAAAGCCCAAAGAAACTGCCAGTAGGCTACTACCTCATGCTGATGCACAGATTAATAGAGATTGCTTAGTTTAGGATGTAAGAGCTAGCTAGAAATATGCATAAGCAAATAGGACAAATAGTATTGCAATTAATATAGTTTCAGTGTGATTATTTCAGTATGGTAGCCTGGGGAGAAAAATCAGCCTCTGACTATGACTGGATTTCCTTAGAAGGAGTGTATATTAGATCATTCATCTTCTAAGTGCGACAGAGAAGGTTGTCAATAATAAGTGTTGCATATTTTGTATTGCACAGTATCAGAACACTCTTGAACATATGTTTCATAACACAAGCCAAGGACTGATATCTAGGAACTGTATTTTCTTCTGTCACCCCTGTAAGGTTTACTCAGTGGAGCAGATACTGGTAAACATTAGAACTCATGAATGCCAGGCCATATATTTAATCTTTTATAAACAATAGACAATTTAACTTTACATTAAAGCAGAAACCTTTCATTCATATAGAGAAAGCTTTAATCCATGGAATGGTTAAAATTCAAAACATTCATCAAGAATTAGCTATTTTAACTTTTTCTTTGTGCTTAAGTGTGTTCAACCTTTATAGTTTTTTGCTTCTTGCTAAGAACTTTTAGTGTCAGTATTTGAAGAGTAGGATGAGAAAGAAGAGTTGTTGAGTTATCACTGAACTAGACATCTTATATGGCTTGCTTGTTATTGCTGAGGATGATAGGTGTTAATGTGAAGACTTTTCCTATATCTGCATTGCATTTCTCTTAATCTATTTACATCAAATCTAAAAGCTTTCTGCCAAGATCTCATCATTAGTTTTCCCCATAGTGTCCTTATCTGTACAGTGGAACACAAGTGCTACTCTTTTTATCCTACAAGGATCAATTCAGCACAGTGATTACCATTGTATGTGCCTTGTCCCTAAATCTGTGAAAGAATGTATTTAGGTCACATAGCATCACTCTGTTTATTACCATATAGAATAAATAATCTTTTCTTTTTTCTTTCTATCATTAGATGGATGTCAAGATCTCAGCTAGCACATATCCAGAAATAGCTATAGTTTTCCTTAGTATGATAAAAGATAAAGTAGGTATAAATATTGTAACAGTAATTCTTGTTTGATACCTGTTTCATTATATGTAATTTCACTATGTTAAAGTTAAAACTTTTCTTTTTATATAAACAGAAAAAAGGGGAGGTGATGTTGGAGTCCCCTCTGTGTGCTGTGGTTACCGTTAATGAGTAAAGAAACTGCTTTGGACCTAAAGCAAGGCAGAGCTTAGGTAGGCAGGGAAAGCTCGGCTGTGTGCTGGGAGGAAGAAGGGCGGAGTCAGAGGGAGAGCTTATGTAGCTGGTGCTGGAGATAGGCTTGCTGAAACTTCGCTGGCAGGCCATGACCTTGTAGTAATGCACAGATTAATGGAGATGGGTTAAATTAAGATGTAAAAGTTAGCAAATAAGAAGCTAGAGCTAATAGGACAAGCAGTGGTTTAATTAATACAGTTTCTGTGTGATTATTTTAGGGTTAGGTGGGCCGGGAACAAACAAGTAGCCCCCCTTGCAACAGCATTGCCATTATCTATATTGCTCAGTAGAGCATCTCCACAACACAAAACAAAACGAAACAAACAAGCAAAAAAACATGTAAAGGCTCACAGATCAGCCTGTGGTATGAGTTTTTATCCAAATAATTTATGATTCATTAGAATGCAGAAATTTGAATAACTCCCATGATAATTAAAGTGTCTAACATAAAATTTACTTTTATCCACCCATAATATTTCAAATTTAGTCCTGAACTTAAAGTTTCATCTATATGCCCCCTACCAGGTCAGTTATTATTCCATAACATCTGCTACTATGGAGTGTATAAAGGGGAATATATACAATGGAAAATGACTTGTGCATTACAGAGACATTCTGAAAAGGATTTTGAGGGTATGCATTTTATTGTGGTTATTGTCTAACAGACTATAACTAAAAGTCAGTAAGCTGTCAAATGTGGAATAAATTATTTTAAAATATTCTGTTTGAGTATTAATATAAATTTAAATGTTATAGCACCAAAGATAATGTTACAACTATGGTCAATTTAAAGTAGACAGGGGTGTGGTAGCTCATGTCTGTGTCCTGATATTTGGAAGGGCTGAGACAGGATCATCACTGCAGCTTAAAATACATCTTTGATTATATAATTGGTGTAAAACTATATTTATGACTAACTAACTAGAGGAAACTTAGGAGATGAGTCGTAAAATTTTCAACATAATACTCATCAAAACTAGTTCATCACTTTTCTCAAAACACTAGAAGCCAACTGTTACATCCATAACACTCTCCATGGATAGATATACAATGGCAAAGGCAAAAGTGGATAAAAGTTATTAAAATGCATTTGAGAAGATAAACACTCCTTCTGCACGCCTTCTCTAAATCTTCATGAAGTAATGGATACTTGCTCTCTTTTTACTGAAACATAATCTGATAATTCAGTGATGCCATGAAGTTAATTTATACTCACACCGAGACTCATGTATATGAGTACTCATCCTTAAGGAAATTATTGCTTAGAAGAATTCCAAAACATTCTCATGGTCTTGACTAATCAATAAAAGCCACAAAAAGCTACATTTCTATAAACCTGGCAGTTTTCAAACACCTATTGCTAGAACCACTGATAAAACATAAAGATGAAAAGGAAAATAAACATAAAATCAAAGCATTGAACTTAAACAAAAGTAAGACCAAAAAAGAATGGGGATATTCTTTCCTGTGAATCACTGTTTGGGGTTTAAAATGAAAAAATGGCAAGAGAAAGAGGAGGGATGTGATAGGATACAAAAACAAAGGAAAATTATAATAGGGAATGAAAACCAAAAGCTGACAAAGGAAGAACTGCTGTAAACTATAGTTTCTTAACTTCTTTTCAATATGCAAGTCAGATGTCTGACTTTTGAAATTTTAAGTCATCTAGAAAGACATTTCATTTCAATGTAATAAGTCTTTTTATTTTTTATTTTATTTTACTTAAATAAAATATTGAAATATCCACGTATCTGTGGGATAAAACCTATTTGTTTATGGTGGATGATTTTTTTATGTGTTCTTCAATTCAGTTTCCAGTATTTTATCAAGAATTTTTGTATCAATGTTCATGAGGGACATTCATCTGTAATTCTGTTTCTTGGTTGCATCTTTTGTGGTTTGGGTATTCAGGTAGCTGTAGCCTCAATAAAAATATGGTAATGTTGCTTCTGTGTCTATTGTTTGGAAGAGTTGGAGGAGTATTAGTATTAGCTTTTCTTTTAAAATGTGGTAAAATTCTGTGCTGAAACCAGCTGGCCCTGGAAATTTTTTTTCTCTATTTTTGGAGAGGAGACTTTCAGCAACTGCTTATATTTCCTTAGGGGTCTGTAATCTATATAAATTGTTTATCTGGTTTTAATTTAACTTTGGTATGTGTTATCTATCAACAAAATTGTTAATTTCTTTTAGTACAATTTTGTAGAGTACAGGTTTGTGAAGTATAACCTAATAATTCTCTGGACTTCTTAAATGTCTGTTGTTCTCCCATTAGTTCAGGCACACTGTCTCAGTAGGTGGACCAGCCCCTCACGGTCCTAACTTCCTAACTCATCTTCTCCCACCTTCTGCTCTTCACCTGCACCTTGGGGGCTCAATCCATTGCTCTGATGTGAATGTGGGTCTCTGTCTCTATCTCCATCCATCGGATGAAATTTCTCCCACCTCTATCCCCGCCCCTGG
>PVIU01032089.1:0-13970 GCA_004026605.1 Ondatra zibethicus
CAAATTGCTTTATGATGAAATCTTTGTATTCAGCTCCATGTTTCATAAGCAAGTTTTGAAATTCTGTTTTAACACAATGTGTAATCTCTGTATGAAAACACAGTTTATTTTCTAAATTTGTCTTTAGGGTTAATTTGCTTGAAGGTAACAAGAATTTTTTTATTTGTTTTCATTATCCAATATTTTATATTCAGAAACTCTGTCCATTAATGTCCTCTGATTTTATAGAGATATTTATTATTGCTCTAAAATACAAACCACTTGCTTTATGTTGAATTCAATAAACTCTTTATTCAGGCCCCAAGGGAAGGATCTCTATATAAACTAATCCTTTTAATGGTGTGTAGATGGTTTTTGTAAGTCATTTAGACCACATCAATGTTTAAATAATTTCTGGGGTTAAACTGCTTTTAGCCCTTGTGATTGAAAAGGTTGGCTTAAAAAAAATTTATGGTCTTGTAAAAGGGAAAGAGGTTTAATGGCAATGCTGCCTGAAAATTAGAATTGTTACATTAAAAAGTGAAAATTCGAAGGAAGAACTTATTTCACCAAGTTGATCTGAATTTTAGATTAACAAGAGGTTTGGAAGTAATATAATGCAAACAAATCTTTTATATATTTGAAGTGGGAAGTATCGAATATTTTACCTGGATTGCAGAGTGGTAAGAAATCAAGATGGGGCTTGGTTTGAGGGTCTGAAACTGGAATTGTGAAGCAAGGAGGCAATGAGAAAGGTCTTAGGTGGCATGCGTACTGAGTCTTACTACTTTGGAGTTCTCCATTACTGAGACACTTGGAGCAGACTCACAAAACACAACAGAAGCAAGAATTAGAAGATTATTTTTGTCAATCATGAGCACATCACTCATGACCTGGGCTTAGTGGTGTTTGTTGGTAGAACTACAGCAATTTTAAAAGCTAAAAAAAGAATCTCATGAGATTGGGGCCTGATTGGTCCTCACAGCCTCACCACATTGAAAGAGTAAGGGAGGTTATCTATGCTGCTCACAATAGAATTTTATTAAGAAAACTAGGTCAAATTTTCCATAGTTCTGGGTTTCTCTCAAATGCTTAGCTACACAAGGCAAATCTTCTATCAATTGCACACATAGATTCAAATGAACATAGAAAGCTATATGATAAGAAAAGTAAGGGAACCTCTTTGGAGATGTGTGTGCACTGACATTAGGGAAATATAATTCACTGGCAATACTCAGGACTAGATTGTAAATCACAGTGAGGTTGGGATTGCTATCTTTCATACTCAAAGAACATTCAAACACAAATATAGCTTTCAATTTGATCCTTTCAAATATGGCCTCTCTCTTCTTTCCCATAGAAACTCTGATTTTATTTTTTAGAGAGCACACAAATCCAGGGGGTTTTCAGATAATTTAGGATTTTATGCCCTGGTGAATCAAATGAGCCACAAGCCTTGAGACCTGTCAGTTCTCATCCTGATTCTCTCTTCAATCTAAGTGGATGTAGCTTCTTACCCTGAAACTCTGCCTTGCTAGGTAGGGGTAATGATGTTTCACTAAATTCATAGCTTCAATAAAGAATTTAATTAACCTAACAGAATAGAGTCAGTTATAGTCACTTTTAGCCAATAACATTTTAATAAACTTTAAGAGATGTCTGGGATTTCTCAGAAAGAAAAGCCCAGAGGAGAGAGTCTCAAGTCAGTCTATTGGAAAGACACTGAATGCTGAAGATAAAGAGTGTGTGTGTGTGTGTGTGTGTGTGAGAGAGAGAGAGAGAGAGAGAGAGAGAGAGAGAGAGAGAGAGAGAGAGAGAGAGAGAGAGAAGGAGGGAGGGAGGGAGGGGAAGAGGGAGAGAGAGAATGAAAGAGAAAGACACTGGTGGGGGAGAAGACTATTACTGCTCTCTAGGAGGAGATATACTGGATACAGAAGACTATGTATTAGCTATGAGTCTTCTCTTTATAATTTGTATCCCTTTATCATTTCAAGTTCCATTTTTAAAAGCAAAAAAAAAAAGAAACTCATGAGATTGGTCCTCACAGCCTCACTACATTGAAAGAGTGAAACGGAAGGAGCGAGGGAGGGAGGGACAGAGGCAAGATGAAGAGAGAGAGACAGAGAGAGAGTGAGAGAGAGGAGAGAGAAGAGATAGAGGGAGACTTTGATTTGGGATGATCAATGTACAAAAAGGCAGTTTTTACCTGTCCTGCAAATATAGTAGGAAGTTCTTCCAATATCTGCATTATCTGCATTTCATTCAAGGTAGTTGATCACAGTGTCTTCACATTGTAGTAATATTTATGCCATTTGTCACCTTTATTATTTAAGGTATACCTTTTATTCCCATAAAATATTCTCAGGCATTAATAAGCCCTTCACTGCCCACTAAAAGTGGGGTGATATTTGATCCTGCTGAAAGGTAACATTACTTAAGTTTGCAATTTATGCACTAGTAGGTGTGTAGGGAGCGCCACCCTCCAGAATATAATGTTGCATTTTATATATTTATATATTTGTTTGTATTTGTTCCATAAATATATATGTATCTACTAAAGGACCAGGGGGCAGCAGAGGTCTTCCAATGAAGAGAAAATAAATTATGTTATGAAGAGATAAAGATGAAAATATTTTTGTTTTAAACTTACTTAATCATATCATGTGTGCTTTTAGATAGAAAGTTATGTTTATATTGTGAATTATGGAAAATTAAAAATTTGAATAGGTGAATAATTATTTACTTTGTATGGCCACAAAAAGCCAAGACTATCTAGAAAAAACAAGGTCTTGCTTCCAAGAAACAAAGTTAGTTTTAAACATTTGTTCAAACACAAAATGGAAGAGATTAAAATAAGGCACCGAGATAGAATTTGATTTCTGTAATGCCTAGTATTCCTTTTCTGTTGTTCTCACACTCTAAATCTCATAGTTTTTGACTAGCAAGAAGACTAGATGCTGTAGAGATTTGAGGTTGCAGATCTCTCTATTCTTATAATTTTATTAAATATATAAATACAATATTTTGGAAAAGACGGGACTTTTATTGTCATTGGAATTGTTCAGATCTTATTTAGACAGTCATATTGTTTGGGCAACATCACATGCATACATATGCAGCATTACTTCTCAATGAAAAAAAGTGTCACCAATTTGAGTGAGGGCTAGGGGGAAAACTGGAATGGAAAGGGATGAATAGAAGAAGAGGGATAAATATTGTAATTGTATTTTAATTATATTTTCAAAAATAAAGGAAATGAAGAAAATATGGATCTTCTTCAAGTAGCACATTCTCCAACTGCTGGATTTATTCACTATTTAAGGTCATATATGCCTAAGAAAAGATCTTCCAAATTTTCACATCACCAATACACAAAGAGCCTGTGTATTGGTTCTTTGTAATACAGCTAAAATAAAAAGTTACTTAAGCTGGTCATCTCTAAACTAGACTAACCCCACTGCCATACCTTTTATTCATCTACTGTGAGTGGAGCCTTGTGAGCTGTCCCCTCTCCTGAACTCTTCATCTGAGTTCTCATTTTATGCCTTTTCTGAGCAGATTATGTCTGAAAATTGAAGTCAGCCATTACTTGATAAGTATAGTAAAAACATTGCATTGCACCCTCAAGATTTACGCATCTCTTCTGATGCCGTACCAGTCCAGCTGCCACTTGGCCCTCCCCACACATATTTTGCATAGATAATGCATTTTCATTTTAAGAGTCATCTGTTGTTTTGATTCTCTCCCAGAGTCGTCTGATTTCCTGTCTAGTAAAATCACTGTCATTGCAGATCTTTCTATTCTAGTTTCTGTAGCATTTGACTGGCAATAGAAGTTTGATGCTGAGACATCTTGCCACCCTTAGGATAAAAAGAAGGCTGCACATTTCCAGGCAGGAGGACATCAATCACGCTTCCACTTATCACCGTGGAAGCCAATTTGGCAGAACTATGATGTTAGGATCTGCACTGACTTTGTGAGTGATTATGACGCACTGCCAGGTGTAAGCGATGCTCCGATTGCATGATGATTGGATTTTATTCACTCTCTGCAGTTACTGTAAGAAAATAGTGTGTTAACTTGGAAAAAATAAATTTTAAGCATCATAACAAAATTTTAAAGTGAGGAAAGAGAAATTAAAGAGTGGCATAAAAGGAGAAAAAAAGAAGGAAAAACATAACCAAATAGGGAAATTGACTCAGTGCCAAATGTATGGTTCATATTGAAATCATCCTTTTCAGATAAGACAGCCTGTTGATGGACCCAATTTTGCATCAAGATGTTTCTCTGTGCATAAAGTTGTAAACATTATTCTTATGAAAATGTACTGGGGTTTTAAAGTGAAATACACGATACATATTTATACGAATTGCTGTTTGTATCATTGTGACAAATAAATGTGTCAGGAGAAGAATGAATGGGAGGGGGACGCTATCCCGTAGCCTGGGAAAAGTATCAGTAGTCACAGCTTCAGAACAGAGGACCCTCTCTGCTCCAGCTACTGTCCACTGTGGGTTCATCCTCATTAGGAATAGCGTTGAGATAACACACACCATTTATGTCAGGATTGTGGCTGGGTTTACCTTATGTAGGTCTTGTAAGGATGACCCCACTGAGATAAGTTTGTACATTCAAGGTTTCATCATTCTACATGCCAGAACAGAATATATGTTGCAGATATCTTGTAGCTTGCAAAGCCTAGCCACTATTTTCTCTTTAAAGGGAATATATTCTTGACATCTTGTATTAAATGCTCATTTTTATAGTAAAATTTCATTGTCTCCTGTACTTCCACATTCCCCAAAACCTCAGAGAAAGTACAGATATTTATGAAGGCTAATATTAGTTTTGGCAAAACCATGTCACCCAAGAGAATATACATAAAATCAGAAAAAGAAATGAAACATAAACAGTTTGATACATGAGCTAGCCTTTAAAGATAACCATCTCTTGGCTTAAGTCTCTGTGCCTTATATTTTAGGCTGACTGAGTGATTCTTGCAGAAAAAATTGGATATTCCAAGATTTCTTCCTATATTGTACTTCTCACAACAGAGATACTATTATTTGTAATTAATGGATACATATAGCTGTCATTTATTAAAACATCATTAATAAAACACCTTCTATTTTAATATATTCCTATTTTTAAAAAGCAAGTCAATATTGAATTAATATTGTAGCACCATATAACTTTATTAGACTCTTTTATGTAGACATTGGATCAAAATGTGAAACAGTGGTGTGCCTTGTAGCAACTAGTGATTCACTTGGTAAGTTTTAACTCAGCATCTGGTATGACCAAAAAATGGACTGTTTTTACTTTAATTGTAACTTCCATTTTTAGAAAAAAAAATTATAGTGAATACAAAACCATTTGCAAATCTAAAGTGGTTTTTAAAAAGTATATTTTAAAAAGAGTAAGAGTTCTGGGCAAAAAGAAAATTTCTCATTAAAAATTCATTTGATTGGATTAGCATTTTCTGGGTCCTAGAAGTAATGCAATGTGTAGAAATCTTAACCCAGAAATGATGGTTAAAAAATACAAAGCATAAGAATATGTATGTCTCTTAATTTCTAAAATGTTCAAGAATCTAGTGAGAGAATGGATATTGAACATTTGCATCACAAAAATGATAAATACCAAGGTGATGTATATGCTAGTTAGCCATAGTCATTTTACAATCTATTTATATTTAAAAACATGTATACTATGGAAACATAAAGTATATTCTAACTTTAATTTAATAAAATGAAAATTTCAGATACTCAAAAGAAAATAAATGAGCTTTTGTTTAGTTCTACCAAATAAATAACTTTTTTCTCTCAAAACAGAAATTATATATATGCTTCTCTTGTCTAAGTCATACAATCTGTAGTCTTTTAAATATTTTTATTATTATAATAATAACTTACATGAAAATACCATTGGCATTGGATACATATAGAGCAATTTCCCAGTTTGTGTATGATTCATTTACCATGAATAAAATACAGTGGGGCCTGGGAGTGTAATATCATACTTACACTTACCAGCTTATGTCATTCAGCTTGTATTCATTCATTGAATTGATGTCTAGAAAGAGCAGTGAACCAGTCAATTCAAGAAGGAATTAGGTTTGTGAAACCAAACCTATCTAATATATATATTACATACAAATATGTTATATATAAGACTTTATACTTTATATATTATATATAATTATAGATAAATAGATGATAGTTAGATAGATGATGTAGATATAGAAAGATACTGATATGTATCAATATATATTGATAAAAAGAATTCCATTATATTTTAATGGAGATGTGTTTTAATGCATCTCTCTGTCTCTTTCTCATGTGTGTGTTTGCATGTATGTATATAGATATGTATGTATGCATATATATTGTGTATGTCTATGAAATATGTGAGCTTTCTCATGCTTATGCGTGCTCAAGTATTTGTGTCTATGCCTGTATACAGATGCCAGAGCAAGACATTAGGAGTCTTTCTATTAGTCTCCACCTTATTATCTTGAGGCATGGTCTTTCACTGAGTTGTAATGAAACTGTTAAGAACTGCCTATCATCACCTCCTCTACTCCCCTCAATGTGGGGTTCAGCCACATGAGTCATTCTGAGGATTCAAATTCAGGTCTTCATTCCTTACATCAAGTGTGTTTATCCACTGACGTTCATAATATGCATAATTATAAAAGCAAATTTACTTGGAGCCAATCTAAAACTAATGTAAGACATGTTTCTGTTTTTAATATGTGACCAGCTTTTAGTTTTGAAATGGAGGAAACATAGATAAACCTCTCCCATCTGTAGTGAGAAATTGCATTAGTGAAATAGCAGCAAGAAGGGTATACACATCCAGATGATTCTTTTAGCATTAAAAAAATCCCTTTATTTGTGTTTTCTTCCCTGGGGAAGACTGTTTCTCCTGCTTTCAACATTTCATCATTGGATGAAGGTAGGTCTTTGTCAATTATCTTCTTTATTAGTTCCTCATATATAGAAACTCAGAGTAGAAGTTAACTGAAACAACATTGTTCCATTGTGTACTGACAAGTCAGAAACATTGTTTTGCTTCATATTGAACAAGCCTTGCTTCAAATTAAATCTTAAAGATAATTATTACTCAAAATATGGACAAACAGTATGGTTAGATTTTTTTTTACACATTATCTTCAGAAGTGATTTCTGCACAACAGAGACCAAAATATTTCAGCGAATAAGTAAAAAAAAAAAAAACAAATATTTATTTAAACTCACAGTCTGAGAGGATTCAATGCCTGATGTTTGAACTTCCGTGCTTGAGTAGAACACCATGACCATGGGAGCCAACAGTAGAGAAGATTATTTGCCTCCTAATGGACAGAAGTAGAGGCAAGAGAAAAGACTTAGCACAAATACAACTTTCCAAGACATGTTCCAAATAACTATTGTCTTGAAATATACCCCATTCTCTAAAAAATAGCACCATTAAATATCTAAATGGTCAGCAGAATCATGTGCTAAATATTTTTACACACAGTCAGTAACATCTTACACAGTCTTACAACAGGCTTTAATTGACTAGATTCTCTCCTTTTCATATGTCGCTTGCTAGTGTCTCCAAGTAGACATTTTGCTGGTACATATGTGTGTGTGTTTGAGTACTTGTGTTTGTTCCTGTGTGCACGGCACTGGTATCTGTGTTTATGTGCATTTCAAGTTCTCAACTATTTAGTCACTTTAAAATAAAAAAAAAATCTTCAGGAGGATATATTTCAGCTCTTCCTTTCTAATTGCATTTGCATATCTGGCCCTCCAAAGAGTAGTGTGTTCATTCTATAGCTTTTTTTATACCACTCTCATGTCTTTGTTGGACATTCTTCCAAGCTCTCATCATGGCTTTTTGAAAGAACTATTTCATCTTTCTTTTAGTCTTATATTATTATTGTTTCCTAAAGTTTTTATGTTTACATTCATGAATTCAGTCACTAATGGCTCTTAAACTCTAGCACACATTTCTCTAAAAATCTTCAGAAACATATAATTAAGTCTGTTTGAAATGTGTACTTCTCTGCCTCATAGGCATAGCAGGAAGTCACAGTCAAACTCAGTATCTTTCTTCTGCAACAGTGTTTTGGTGATGAGGTCTTTTGCTTTGTATTCAATATAGATACATATATATGTGTATATATGTATTCAATATACATACATATATACATATTTTCTATTTGCATTCTTAGTCCTTTGTAAAGGTAAAGCTTACTAGATTCAGCCTACAGCTCTTCAATAAACATATTAGCAATAATTATTATAAATTAAAAAAAGAACCCTTGACAAAACAATTGATCTATGGTAAAAGATAAGTAAGTCATTTTAATAGCAGCTATTAGTAATTCTAATTTGCATAATTCATTTTCGTAGTTTGAATTTGCACAGTGAATCACATTGTTCATTAAGAATTATTCAGGCAAAGAGCAGATGTACCGTAGCAGCAAATGCCTTAATTGGTGTATGCATAATTAGGAGATAACAGATCTACTTTTTATATTATTGGAAAATGTGCATATTATAATTATATGGATAGCACATCACTATAAAATATAATGTCTCTATAGGAAGGTGTCAACACATAGGGTTTTCATGTCCAATGCATGTTATCCTGGCCTTCATGTGTGATGGAAAATGATGTCTATTCTCTGCCTAAGCATGATATGATTCAGTTGCACCACAAATTCAGAGAGAAGACTTTTATTTTTTCTGTTATTAATTCAATGATTGACAATTTTGAAATAATGCACTATCTATGAATGACTATATTCTTATTAGTAATTCTTCATCTAAAATAGGAAGGACTGTGTGTTTGAAAGTGTTTTTGAGTAATTTCTGAGTTTATTCAAACTAAACAAATCTTTCTGTGACCAGTGATGCTTTGCAGAACAAGACTGGGCCCGCCTCAGTCTCCTTCGCACAATCATGTACTACTTTCTCCTTTAACTTTGCCTTTGACTTTTTCTTCTCACATTTAATTATTTACTTCTTAACCAGATTCCTTCAGTGTTATAAAAAACATGTTCAAATATTTCTTAAGTCAGTCCATTTCCTCTCTTCATCTCTGTTTTCTTATCTATTAATTGTGATACCAGTAACATACTAGAAAGTTGTTTTGGATGGAAAGGAGTAAATATGTTTAAATGAATTAGGAAAGTGGTGCATAGAGCATTCATCATATAAAATACTTCAAATTATTCTTTATCATTAGCTCCATCATTAGTTGTAACACCAACAGAACTGTTTACATTGATGTCATTAAAGCCTATGCTAAGAAAATGCACCTCAAACTCATTGCTGAATAAAATTTCCCATCATATTTCAGTCCTAAGTGTACAATAAGAACCCCTATTTGACTTAGTCCTAATATCATAGCCATAAGTGGTGGGAGGGGCAACTGCAGAGATCAGTGTATTCTTGGAGGAGAAATCTGTCTCCTCAAATCTTCAGGAAGTTAATTCCCTAAGTAGCTTAGATGTAATATAAAGATAACTGATTTCTAAGGCAGACTTTTTTCATCCCCTTGACAACAAATCCCATATTGTTCAGGTCGAGGGTCTTTCCTGCACAAGTCCCTTGCAGAATTCCTCAGGGTCATAGACTGGGAACATTCATGTTATAGCCAAGATATCCTCATTTTGAGGGTGTTAAAAATAACTGAAAAGATGTTAGGTCTTGTACCTTCATTCCAAATTAAAAGTAAGATAAGTTGAGGGCTGTAGGCTACCTTATAGAGAAAGAAGGAGAATGTACTAATGAATGCTTATTTCCTTAGGAAGGAAGGAGTGCGGACTGTGCTATATCTTATTGACAACTATGAGTTAAATTCTTTCAAAAGCAAATCCCAACCTGTAGCTTAAAACTGTTTTTTTGTACTGTGGCATCCGTTGTACAATGGTACCATTCAAGCTAATGGATTTTTGTTTTATTATTTATTCTATATTTTCAGAATTTTTAACATGAATCATTTTTACAATTAAATATATAACTAATATTAATATTTACACAGCATATTAATAAGAAGATATTCAAGACTTAATAAAGCTAAATGGACCTCTTGTTTTCATTTTCTTTTTACTCTCTATTGCCTTGTAAGTTTGCTGTTCACTTCTATAACCCTCCCTAATCTGACACTTTCTAGCACTGTGTCATTTTCTGTCTCTCTAAACCGCAGGTGTGGAGATAGATGGATAGAGAGATATTAGATACACAAACGCAGAGACACATAGGATTCTCCATTATAAACTTAACTATCAATACCCTGTATAGATTGAGCACTATACATTCCATTTAAGAGCTTTTAAATTAAAATTAATTATATTGGTTGATTGATTGGTTGATTGATTTTGGTTTTCTTGAACAGGGTCTTTCTATGTCTTCCACATTATCCTTTAACTCATAGTGATCCATTTACTCCAACCTCCTAAGTACTGTAATTAAAACTTCAATATTTTACGTGGTTCAACTTCTATTCTTTAGCACCAAATATTGTAGTATAATATTCTTATATCTCAATATTTTCAAGTAAGTGAAATTACACTTCTTCCATATTTTCTATCATGCTCTTCTGTTTCTGATATATTCTGCCTTGCTTATTAATTAGTTCTCTCTGTTGAAGAAAATAGCCTCAGATAAGACAAATTGTGATTTGTCCACTAGTATATAATAAAACTCAGAAGGTGCGACTTCAGAGACCATCTATCATGATTTCATCATAGTGGCAGCCTAGAGTAAGTGAGACTCTGCTACGGGGACTAGACTGGCGGATCCCTCCGCTGACTTTAAAACATGCTTCTGTCATCTTTCCTCTTACCTGAATTTATACTTTAATTGTGTGATCAGAGGCATAATCAAAATCCAAAGCATAGGAAGCTGAGGAAGAACCCCACTTGAAGTGGAACCCCAACCTCCATATGCCACTGTGTAGCCATATGTCAACAATGACCTTGAGGCATGAGAAGCAGTCTCTAAAACAAAGTAGAACCTAATCTTGCAAATAATTTTCTATATAAATATGTCATTTTGGGGTTTTTGTTACTACAATCGGTTTGATTAATTTTCTGTTGGTATGACAAAAAGGTCAACAAAATTAATATAAGGGAATGCTATATTTTGAATCTGAAATGGTCTCTGTTGGCTCATGGCTTTTAACATTGTTGACAGCTGATTGTGCTTTAGGAGAAGGTTGTTGTACACTAAAAACGTTGAGTCTTAATGATTTAAGTGGTCACTGGAGGTGGTCCTGAAGATTATGCAGCTTGTTTTCACTTCTTCATTCTCTCTTCCTGTCAGCCTTTCACTGGTCAGCTCTGATGTAATATATTCCTTCATATTGTAAACCACAATATACATGATAAGAAAGGCATGATAGCATAATCATGATGTAGGCTGACTTCATGTGTCCAGTTTCAAGATCAAGTATAGATAGAAAATGTGGAGGGTAGGCTATAAACTCCAAAGTGTCTAATGACTGACTTCCTCTGATGAGGCTCCACCTCCAAAAAAATTCTACAAACTTCAAAAGCAGTGCCACTAGCTAGGGATCAAGTGTTCAATCATAGAGTTTATAGTACACATTTCATATTCAAACTTAAATGTTTAGCATGTTAATAAGTATGGAAGAAGTTATTTTACCTATTTTCAAATCTTTGTTATCAGGAATCATTTAACTAAAATATTTTATACTTATGTATATAAACATGTACTCAGAATACCATGATCATTTCCAGACAAAGAACTACAGAAAAATTAGATAGGAGTGAAAAAATTAAAGGATCACAATACTATAGACACCATGATATAAAATAAAAGACTGAAGAAATACAGCGAAAAATTGGATTTTGTATTTACTTGGTTAACTTACATATTTAAATTTCTTATATACAGGAGACCATAGAAAATAAACTGAAGAAATATTTTTATCTGACCAATATATAATTAGTGTATGTTAAAATAATGATACGAGCAGGACTAGGATAAGTATAATCAGTAGAGATATCTCAATGTTGAAGCTCAATACTTATATCCACCTAACTTCACTTTGGAAATCACAGTGGATTAAGTCAACCAAGTGAAAATCAGAGCTAAAGAGGACAACAGAAGTTTGATGTCACAGTGAATCTGCACCTTTACCCTGAATCCTTATGAATAAAAGGTAGCATCATCATACTTCTTTAATAAGCCATATGTTCTGGAGACAAGAACTGAAAGATTTCCTACTCCAATTTCTCATTAGTTTCTCTTGGATGCTATCATCTACATTCTCATAGCCTGAGAGGAGAGTGAGAGACCAAAAGACTCATAAATTTCTGAAATGAGGAAAGACCATGAAAGCTCATCATATAAAATTGTTCGAATTCTAAGCATTTGCTTCCCTCAAGCTTGGGATAAACTTTGGACAAATTTCCCAGCTAGAAAGATTTCCCTGCACAGAGCATACTAGACTCTCCCTGGAGAAAGATAAGAGAGTAGCCAAGGACAAAATCAGAGTCAGGTTCCTCATAAATGTGCTGGTGGTCAGAGTCATCAAATGAAAAGTTAATGATTAGTTTGCATAGTTTATTGACACTGAAAAGGGCCCTAACTGTAACCATGTTTGTGGTACACAGGTCTAGCATCACTGTGTTTAAGTGGGGCATGGCCTTGCTGTTTGCTTAACAGAACACCTTTCTTATCCACTCAATTAATTTTTACGTTTTTGTCCCTTGGTTCTGTGCCTCTCTGTGTTAGAAAGTTAATAGCTGTCTCAATTTACATTTCCCCAAGTTGTTAACATTAACATGCTCCCCCAATTCTAGGAAGCTAAGCTTTCTGTGAGATGTAGGCCTATTTATTAACCCTTTCTCTGATGTAGGCCATCAGAAAAGAGATTAACTATAAAAGGCTCTATTCAACTATAGAAGGCAAAAGCTACAATCACCTCTAAGTAGCTCTTGACTCGAGTTCAGGCCATATTTTCTTCATGGACTTGGAACCCAAGGATGTAAAGCTTTCTATAATATCTTAAACAACATAAACTACTCATTACTAGATATTTTCTTAAATACCAAAAGCACAGCTTCTTCATACCATTTATTTATTTAATTAGTTAGTAGTTAGTCAGTTACTTATTTACTAAAAGCATTCTGGGATACTTAAGTTTTTTTTTTTTCCAGAATTTTGAGTAGTATGGATAGGACTGTAATTCCTCAAGGAATGAGCAATGTGACTTCCTCATTACCGTGCTTGTGAGTAATGAATAATTTAGTTGAGTTCAATTCACTATAAGAAAAAACACTTGGTATACATATGTGATGCAATTCACAATTATTCATTTGATAGAATGAGTAAAATCAAGGAATCATGTGTAAGAGAAGCATGGAGGAATAGATAATGACCCTTACACTTAAACACTTCCTCCTAAATATGGGAAAGGTAGATATTTGACTAATGAGTTGGACTATGAAAAACACACTGATAAAGTGTACAAAACTCTAAGGAAAAAATAGGAAGAAATGATTAATGTTGAGTTAGGTAAATACCCTTAGGTAATAGACTGAATTGTCACAGGGGAGGGTATGGTGGAATTAGATGTAGATGATGGGTAATTTCTGCAATGAACCAAAGAGACAGGAAAACAAAATAAAGAGGTATAGCAGTAGCATAAAAAATTGGTTTTAATGTCATCAGTTCTCTGAAAATATTGCAATTGGTATGAATATACTATGCCCTATACTTTTGGGTTGTTCAACTCTTTTTGGTAAAGATACAGGGCACAATGAAAGGAAACCATAAAGTTCTATTGATATCAAAATTTCACTATGGTGTGAATATCTTTCCTACTAGTGGCAAACATGTATTATGTGTGGGAACAGAAGGTTGGGGGCACTTTCTGGGAGCATTACTAGAGTCTACTCATCTGCTAGATTTTGATGTAGTGGTTTAGTCCGGGGTCCCAGAAAGGAAGCTGGAAGAATTCAT
>PVIU01032090.1:0-13948 GCA_004026605.1 Ondatra zibethicus
CCTATCATAATTATCAGAAAGGCATGATCCAGCAACTGATGGAAACAGATGCAGAGACCCACAACATCAGGTAGAGTTCATAACATCCTTCAGAAGAGGTAGATGCAGGATTTTAAGAGCCAGCGGGGTCATGCACATCACAAGAAAACCCACAGATCCAACTAACCTGGTCTCATATGGGAATCACAGTGACTGAGTGGACAACCAGTGAGACTGCATGGGTCTTGACCAAGGCCCTCTCCATATATGGTATGGTTTTATACCTTGGTCTTCTTGTAAGATTCCTAACAGTAGAAGTGAAGGCTGTCTCTGACACTTTTACCAGATTTTGAGACCTTATTTCTCCTACTGGTTTGCCTTGTCAAGCCTTATTATGAGGGGATGTGCCTAATCTTACTGCAGCTTGATATGCCATGTTGGGTTGATATCCCTAGGAGGTCTGCCCTTTCCAGAGGAATGGGGGAGGGGTGGATAGGAAGGAGAGAGGGCAAACTATGGTTGGGATGTATTATATGATAGAAAAACAAAATAAAAATTAATATATGTATATGTGTGTGTGTGTGTGTGTGTGTGTGTGTGTGAGAGAGAGAGAGAGAGAGAGAGAGAGAGAGGCAAAGAGGTAAATACAAAGAGTAAGGTATTAATATGCATATTTACTTGTCTGGCCAGATGTACATAATTTTTGAGGCCTCATGGAAATTTTTGAAAAGTTTTGATTAGCATTATTTAACAAACCAAAAGGCCCTTGAAAATAAAGTTAAGAAATCCTGTAGAAGGATATGCTGTAATCATGTCCTAGCTGAGTAATGTCTCACCAGCAGGTTTGGATCAGCTGGTTTCTTAATGGGTCAGGTGTTTAGGATGTTCCAGGGAAGTCAGTACACCATAAAGAAATCAGCCAGAACCCAAGACAAATGACTCATCAGAAACAGTGAGATTGCATGGTAGAAAAATGAGCTTGCTGCCAAAAGATCTGAGTTCAATCTCTGAAACCTATGTAATGGAAAAAGGAGAGAACTGATTCCTCAAAGCTTTTCTGACCTGCACATGCTTACCTTTGGTACACCCCACTACCGTAAATACCTGTCTTGGTAATAAATAAAGTAATCTGAAATGATTTATCAGGGTGATTATTTACAAGTATATTTTGATTACAGTCATGGACATTCATTAGTAACTTAGTGTGGAAATATCAGAACTGGGAGGCGTGCTCTTCTTGTTCAGGCAACAAAGATGAAGGTCAGGGTGGTCAAGAGAGAGACAGAAACAGAGAAATATTTTAAAAGAGTAATATTTCACTACTACCACATTTACAGAAGAACTGAGGAGTTAAAGCCCCAGGGAAAATAAGAACTTGGGTTCTTATGGGTTTAAGAAAATAATTTCAGGATGAAACGTTAAACTAGCACAAAGCCCTGCACTACTTCACTGTTCACAAAATCTCAAACTCAGCCCAGCCTACTGTATTCTCTGTAGACTCTAGTTAAAGAGATCGGATCAGGTCAACTGTACACAATCTGTTCGCTTGCTGTGATAAATGGCACGAGTTAAGTAAAAGTGAGATCTGTCACAATCCAGCTCATTATGAACGTTAAACTGGGGCATTGTGAGACACAGAAGAAACCCTTCTAATTTGCAGTGAGAATCTTTCTTCCTTTGGTGAGTGTACACTGAATGTAAGAAGAGGGGAAATAAGGTTGGTCCTGCCTTGTCAGTGGCTTAATTATTTTCCCATCTATGCTTGTTTTTGAAGCTTATCAAAGCAAAATACTGTGGGCAGCCCAGCTGTCACTGTTATCATTGTGGCTTGAAGTGTTATAGTCCTGATTCCCATTGTAATGCAATTAATCTTTTGCTTTGCACTAATGGATGAACAAGCATATTTACTGCAGCATAAAATTCTAATTATTTTTTGAACAGATGCACACAGGGAGAGTAAATTAATGGCAAGTGACAATTGTGATAAATGTCTCCTATATCTTTAAATGTCAGGAATCCCAGCCTGTAAAAGGAGCCCAGGCTTGGATGTGAAAGCTGTATGGGTTGCTTTTACCTGGGTGAGGACGCACTATTCATCCTTAAGCTGCTCTTTTGCAGGATGGCTTATAGATTGGTAACACTCTGCTCACACATTCTGTTGGCCAGGCTGTACCCCAAAGAGTGCTCCTCTCCATGGACTGTTCTTTGGCTACCATTCCTCCAACTGTTTTTTTAAATTATGTACCATGAAAATATTTTCACTAAAATCCTTGACAATGGCCTTCATAATAGAAAATTTTGATCAATATAATTAGATCAAAAGAAGCCAAATAGAGTGCAGATCATAATATATGATTCTATATAAGCTTAATTTATATAAGCTTAGAGATAATCTTTTATTTATATAAGCTTAATTAATGTATAACTAATATATTCTGTCATAAACTAGCAAGGATTTTTTACTGAAAAAATATTTTTTAATGCAATATAACTTCATTACAGTTCCTGACCCTCTACTCCTCATAGTTCCTGGTCACCTCCTCTTCCATCAAGATATACCTTCTGTTTCTTGTTGGAAAATGAACAGGTATCTAAGGAATAATAATAAAATAAAAGGAATTAATTTAAAATCAGAATCTCTTATGCTCATGGATAAGTAGGATTAATATAGTAAAATTGGCCATCCTACCCAAATCAACCTACAAATTGAATGGAGTTTCCATCAGATTTCTAACATAATTCTTCTCAGATCTTGAAAAGACAATTTTTTCTTCCTTTGGAAATACCAAAATCCTAGAGTATCCAAAACAAACCTGAACGATAAAAGAACTGCTTTCCCCCAGCTTGCTCAGCCTAGATAAACCGGGGGCGGGGGGGGGGCATGGTCTTGCCTCAAGTGATGTGATAGACTTTGTTGACTCCCTATGGGAGGCCTCACAATCTCTGAGGAGTGGATGGGGAGTGGGGAGAAGGTGGGTGAGGGTAGTGGGAGGATGGGAGGGAGAGGGAACTAGGATTGGTATGTAAAATAAGATTGTTTTTAAAATTACAAAAAAGAACTACTATCTCCTATCACAACTTTTACTACAGAACTATAATAATAAAAAGATCATGTTATTAGCCCTAAAATAGACCTGTTGATTAGCAAGATAAAATTAAAGACCCGGAAATAAGTGAACATACCTACAGTCAGCTGAGTTTTGATTAAAAAAAAAAAGCCAGAAATTTCCATTGGGGGAAAAAGACAACATCTACAACAAATAGTGCTGGTTAATTCTATGGCTGCATTTACAATGCAAAAAGATCCATAGTTATCACCCTGCACAATACTTAAGTACAAATGGATCAAAGACCTCAGAATAAGGTGAGGTACATTGAACCTGATAAAAGGAAAAGTGGAAATTAGTCTTGAACTCATTTACACAGGAAAAGACTTTCTGAACAGGACACTGATAACCCAACACAACAATTGATAAAGGGGCCTTCATGAAATTGAGAAATGTTGGCACGGCAAAGTACATCATCATTCAGACAAATCATCACCCTACAGAATAAGAACAAACCCATCACAAATTAACAGTGGCCCCTTTGGCATGTGCCTTCTAGCCACCTTCCTAGATGCTCCTCATGCCCTCTCTAATCTCTGTCCTTCACAACTGGTGATACCTTTTACAAATTTATCTCGTTTTATTTCATTTGAATTGGGCTGATTTTACTGCAAATTTCACCTTCACATGAACTTCACATGCCTCTGCAATGCCCCATAAAACAGATGCAGGGCACACTTTCTTCTCTGCAACAAATGGGCAAGTCACAGGAAAACAGATGTGAAAGTCTGGGGAGGAGACATCTACCAGATTTTCTCTGGTTTGTCTTTTATTTCCAATGTTTTCTCCACCAATTCCAGAGCTTTTAATGGGAGAAAAGCATGCTCATATATTATTTGTATGGTTTGTATTTGAAATTTCCCTCATAAGCTAATATGCTTAGTTCTAGGATGATGCTACTGTTTTAGGTGATGGGAACATTGGGAGTTGAGACTAACTAGGGGAAGTTGGTCATTGGTATGTATCTTTGAAAGATATAGATAGATAGATAGATAGATAGATAGATAGATAGATAGATAGATAGATAGATGATAGATAGATAGATAGATAGATAGATAGATAGATAGATAGATAGATAGATATAGAACCCCATGTCCTCATCTTCTGCTTCTTATGAGGTGAATACCCTGTACCACAGGTTCATGTTATTATTCATGGTAGGTCCAGAATCAATGAAGCTTCAGAAATTGTTAACCAAAACAAATGATCCTTCCACTTAAGCTCTTATCAAAAGCTTGTTTCTCACAGATATAGAAAACTAACTAATATGGAGAGCCCAATTTTTGAAAGAACACAGAACTTCAGGTTGAGTTGGAGCCTACAAACATCTTGGCACAAAATGTAAACCATTGAGAAATAACCAATACAGCTTTTGTATATGCCATTTTGCGTGGAGAAATAAGCCACCCAGAGTCAAGAAGATTACTGACTACTTGGAATGCCCTCCTAAAAATACACCACATAAAACATTGTCATGATCTGAGCATCTTTTCACAAAGAAAATAGGTCTATTACTTTTGAAGGTATTAGTGTCTTTGCAACCTTTCTACTGAGGACTCATTGGAGTAAAATAAATTATTTAAATCTGCTACCTTTTTAACAACATTTCAAATTCATGTAGGGCTACTGAAAGTCAGTGAAAAAGAAACCCTCTTTGTTGAAAATTCCTGAAAAAACATGTGTTTTCTACCTATATTCTCTCTTGTGTCAATTAAAAAATAAACTGTAACCAATGCATATTCTAGTTATTTTATATTTTCATGCTCTGTGTTACTTAAAATGTAAAACATATAGTGAGGATTTAACTAACAATGTATTTCATATGACACAGTATTTATCCAAAATATCACTTAGTACAGGTTGTTTATAGATGAGTGATGCACAAATAGGATTTTTAAATTTTTAATAACCTATGAAATGATTGCACAATTATTATGGGCACAAAGGTCAAAATTTTCTTTCATTCTCCTGTTTTATTTTAAGATAGAAGCTAAAGAAATAATTTTCTTTGATTTCACAAGAGATACCCTTAATTGATAGAGAGTTGTACCTATTGATCAAGTCCATATGTGTACCATGTAGATTTACATAATTACATGCTCTGTTTACTTTAGAAGCTGTTGTGGCTAATTTTTATGTAATGACACGGCGAACATCATCTGGAAAGTGGGACACTTAACTGAGAATATGCTTCGGTGAGATTGACTATGGAAAATAATTTTGCAGGATTTTTTTGTTGTTGTTGTTAATGATTGGTGTGGATGGCCTGGCCTACTGGGAACAGTTCATCCCTGTACAGGTAGTCCTGAGTTGTGTAAGAGAACAGGATAAACAAGCAATAATAGTAGGTGTCATGACTCAGGACCAGTTCCTGCCTCCAGGTACCTACCTGGAGTTCCTGCCCTGACTTCCATCTATAATGGACTGTAATTGGATGAGTAAGCTGAAATAAGCCCTTTCCTTATATAAGGAAATATAAGCCTTACTACGAGAGAAGCCTTTATAAAGAATTCTCTTCTTTTTTGCTATATTTTATTTTTTTAAAAAGAAAACTAATTTTCTTTTTTTCACTTTACGTACCAATCCAAGTTCCTACTCCTTCCCCTCCTCCCATTTCCTCCACACACCCCCAGCACTCCATCCCCCATCCACTCCTCAGAGCGGGTAAGGCACATTGTTTTGAGGAAGGTCTAAGGCCCTGGCTACTATATCTAGACTGAGCACGGTATCTATCCAAAGAATATGGGTTTTGAAAATCCAGTATAAGCAGTAGGGATAAATCCTGGTGCCACTGCAAGTGGCCCTGCAGTCTGCTCCAGCCATATACCTGTCATCCACATTTAGAGGGATTAGTTTTGTCCTGTGCTGGTTCCTTCCCTCTCTGTCTGGAGTTGGTGAGCTCCCATTAGTTCAGGTATGCTGTTTCAGCGGATGTCCCCATCATGGTCTTGACCTCTTTTCGCATATTTTCACTCCTCCTACTAATAAAGAATTTCTCTTAATCTTTACGTCTTTCTTGACTACATATAACTGGAGTCTAACCTAAAGCCCTGTTTAGAAAAAAGGAACTGTGAAGTGAACATTGTATTACATTGGTCAGAATCTCAGCCGATTTGAATATTTCCTGGGAATATCAATTGATTGTGTATTCAGACTTTGGGAGTGTGGTTCTACTTGTTGCCTGTACTCCTCTGTTAGATGTCTCCCTAGAATAGATAACCTGCCTGATTTCTGAAGTAAAACTTTGAGGATGGGGTTTAGTTCTGCATCTGAGTGCAAAAATCTGCAGTACCTTCATACAGGGGTCTTCCACTAGTGATTGAACACAACCAATTTCAGTGAACTGGTGTTTGACTATAAACAGGAAACTGTTTTTTTCACTTCTGTTGGATTAGAATGCTTATTTTCCAGCAGAAAATTCAGTAAGAAGAGCTCATTGAAGACAAACTGTCAGATCAGTCTGCTATAAATTCTTCCTTTTCAAAGTAGAATTCTTTGCTATGGTAAGAATACATTATTATATCAAATTTATGTTGGTGATATACATATTTTGTATCTTCCAACTTAATTTGAAGAATTCAATGATGCTTCTGTTTAAGCTTGTAGATAAACTATGCCTTAGTTAGCCAGATTTAGGCCTCTGGTGAATGTACATCATGATGAAAAAATTTAGTTGAATAAATATTTTATTTTACAAACCACGGAAGCAAGAGACAAAGGAAGGGCCCTGGGCCATGTATCCTTTAAGGAGTTCCATATGCTCAGTAAATCAAAGAATCACAGAGAGCCTTATATATCAGAAGTTTTACCACCTACCCACAGCATAAGGACCAAACATCCAACATCTGAGTATTTGAAAAACATTCACATTCAATAAACAACCTCTAAAATATTAAAAAATAAGATCTCACATGTTCTATATGGGACACATTATTTATCATAAAAGAGTAACAGCTAGGAAAAAACTCATATATTTTCCATTTGTTTAATGACTTACCAAAATCCTAGACATTATTTTTAGTTAATGTTCATTGCTAGATCAGAGATTATTACAGTGCATGCAGAAACATGATTGAGTAGAAAGGCTCTTGAATGTATCAGCTTTGTGTTATT
The DNA here is from genome assembly GCA_004026605.1 of Ondatra zibethicus. NCBI lineage: Eukaryota > Metazoa > Chordata > Mammalia > Rodentia > Cricetidae > Ondatra > Ondatra zibethicus. The sequence continues at coordinate 7,200 of PVIU01032090.1, forward strand.
TGTTCATTTTATACATAGAAGCTGAGTTACATTATAGTTTTCATGCACACTCTCCCCTTATGTAGAAAAAAATAATTTTCCAAGTGTCAAGTAGAATCCTTTAAAGAATAAGATTACATTATGTTTTTTGATCACTGCAATGATTTACCAGATAAAGTAGATAATTTTCTCCAAAATAAGGAAGACATAGAAAAGACATCTCTGGGGAATAAAAAGAGATGTATTTCTTTTAGAATATATATATTTTTAAATTGTGTGTCTGTTGGTGTTTTGCCTGCCTTTGTATCTGTATGAGGGTGTCAGAATTCTTGGAACTGGAGTTACAGGCAGGTGTGAATTGCTTTGTGCATGTTGGGTATTGAACTTAGGTTCTCTGGTTAAGAGCTCTTAACCATCTTTCCAGCTTCAAAGATATATTTCAATACATTGCACACATTTATTTAATTGTACAGGTGACTATATTTTCCTTGAGCTCCAACTTTCTGATTTATATTGAGTTCAATGATGGTGATTCTCTTAATAGTAAAGCAGGACTCTCATCTAGAGGTGTTGGAAGCCCTGAGTTCTGCTACACCCTGAAAGAGGCTTTAGGATACTACATAGGCTTCAAGGTTCTGACTTAATATAATCAATAATATCAAATGACTTGAACAAACTGAGTATGCTATAAACTTACATGTCATTTATTGTTCTTTTTACATAAAAGCACAGCTTTCTTAGAAGGGTCAATGTTCTATAGATAAAGCAAGTTAATTACACATAGAATATTTTTAACAGAATCCAGGGTCTATTAATTCTTAGTAAATACTTGAAAGTGGAGGCAATTATGAGTCACTGGAGAAGATAATCAGTGGGCCATATTTCTGCATGATGGAAGCTTGGTATATAAAATTATACTTTTCATTATATAGTACACATAGGTCCATAGTGAGTGAAGGGATATCAGTCACAGCTAAGTCTTCTATAAATCTGTGACTATAAACTAAAATTTTCAACTCTTTTATTGTTGTTTCCCATGTGACATATTTGAAATTTTGGTATATAATATTATGTATTACTGTTGATTGTGGGGGAATAATGTTGTCTTCATTTTATCACAAGGAACTCAAAGTGTCTCACTTCATGGAAATCCTTGGGATAGCTATTTTATAAAGATTATAGCAACCAAAACTTCTATATATCACCATCCTATGAGTTTAAGATAAGCTTTTAAAATATAACTTCCAGAGCACATGTCAAATACAAAGGCCTCACCTCAATTCCACAGAAAAGAATGGCTTTCCATGGATTATGTCAGGGGCCAAAATCTGTCTCTATTTTTGTGACATGTGATTTCAGTGGGATTTTTCTGTCTTCTTTCTCCAAAATTTTGTCATTTACTATCTCTACTTGGAGCTGCATATAAAAAAGAAATATTTTACCTTACAGCAACTTTCATCTGTTATGCTCTCAGATATATTTAGCAAAGTGGCACAAAAAGAAAAGGTTAAATTAATTAAATATAAATTAACCAAGCCCATATTAATACAACAATATATGATTCTTAAAGTAACTCTCCTGAAAGATTCTTGCTGGTGTAATTTTGTATCTCTATTTGGGAATCCTAAAATAAAGTACAAAGAAAGTTGCAAAGCATTATCGAATTTTAAGATAATAACAAATTTAATATTGGTGAGACAAGGAAGTGAACCATTTGTCCAGATTGGCCTCCAACAAAACACTTCAGGGACAGCTTACTGTCACCCCATATGAAACAATCTTACTTTCTGTTTCCTTATTCTCTTATAAGCTATTATGAAGTGCAATAAGCTTTTCCACTGAATTTTCAACAAGAATCTACAGAAGTAACTCAGAAATATATTCATCATTCATCTTCTGAAATGGTTCAGGTCAAGAGCTCATGTTACAAATATTATATTCAATATAATGAAAAAGGATAATGTTGATGATCAAAGAAATAAAGACATTTCTGAAAAGGCAAATTGAATAGATATTTTCTCATGGAAAATATGCAATAGATAAATTCAATTATCTATATTTTAAAAAAATTATTATAGTTTTATATTTTTAATTGATCAACAAAATTACATATACTGTTCAAAATTAAATCTAACTATTTAGAGTGCATCACCTCATGTAGTTGGCAATTTGTGTTGAGACCATATAACATTCATTATCTTAGAATTATTCAAGAATACACTATTTCATCACAGGATAAATAATTAGTTAATAGAAGAAATAAATTAATGAGATTTATTCTACAGCCTGTCACTGTAGCTACTGATAATATACAGTAAGTGAACAAATATATTCATAAATCTACTGCAATGATTACTTTGAATTGTCAGCTTGACTGAATTAAAAGACACCTTAGAGCTTTAATGAAGCATACATTTGAACCATCAAGATGGCTCAGTTAGTAAAATCAATTGCCACTAAGCATAAGGACCTGAGTTCAATATGAGGAAAATGATATTGGTAGAAGAACAGAATAGAATCTCAAAAGTTGTCTTATTATTTCCACATATGTGCCATAGCATGCATCCACCACAGCAATTATCAATAAACAAATCAATCAATTAAATAACTAATGAGACAAAACTTTGGGCATATTAATGATGCTGTTTCTAGAGAGGTTGTATATAGTTGTTAAGAATGACTTCTGGAAGTCTGCATGAAGCAGAAGCCAACACCAATACATCACTGACTTATAAAATACCTAATTTCCCATAAATGCTCTTTACCAGAAGCCCAGGATAGAAGAAAATAAGTTTTCCTTATTTATTAAAAAGAGAATAATTTTATTGATATTAGAGAGATGTAAGCATGACTATGATAGTATGTTGTAGGGTGTTTCTTAGCTTAGTGTATATATGGAAAGCTCCTTGACTGTAATATTACCACACATATAAAGGCAGTAGCCAACAGTACTCTAATTGGATGGAATGTTTTCTCAATAAGAAGAAAATCATGACTGATACTGAAATCCTACCCAACTATCCAGGGTTTAGTGAAGTCATTACAATTAAAGCAGAGCCTAAAATATCTAGTTTACTAACCTAGCACAATCCCTAGCTATTATATTCTAAATATTTATCTTGCACCCACAGATAAATATTGTAGCTCTCAGCTTTCACTATTTTTTCCTTGAAATAGACAGGTATGATTACAAAAATATTACAACCAAATAAAGTGCAGAGTTGTGAAACCAAGTCCGAACAGACATATCTACAATGCAGCTTCTGCACTAAGACTCAGGGATTACTGTGGAATGGGAGGTGGAAAGAGAAAAAAAATGAAGAAGTTTTATGTGAGATTGTATGTCTTAGCTATGTCACAGAAGCTATACTTTATTAAGTCTCGCCAACTTAGATTAGTGTAGTATGGAGGAGCGGGCCGTGTTCCTGGCGCCTGGCTAGCTTAACTGCCAAAATAATTACACAGAAACTGTATTCATTAAATTACTGCCTGGCCCATTATCTCTAGTCTCTTATTGGCCAAGTCTCACTCTTGAGCTAACTGATTTCTATTAATCTGTTTTCACCACGAGGTCGTGGCTTACCGGGAAAGATTTTAACCAGCATCAGTCTCAGGCAGGAGAACCGTGGTGTCTGCCACACTTTACTTCTTCCCAGCATTCTGTTCTGTCTACTCCGCCCACCTAAGGGCTGCCCTATTGAAAGGCCAAGGCAGTCTCTTTATTCAACCAATGAAAGCAACACACAAACAGAAGGACCTCCTACACCAGATTAGCTAAACATGACCAAAGTAAGGATTACACCAATAGACAGACTAGTGTGGATGAGGGAAAGCTTATCATTAGACAAAGAAGTACAGGTAAATAAGGAAAGTGAAGAGTGGAAGAAATAGTCTTCCCTGGGGGAAAGGCCACCAACTGATTATCTAATAGCAAATAGTCAGCCATGAAACATTTGCATACAAGTAACATTATATGGACTGTGCAGTTTATATTTATATGTTTAGGACTATAATTTAATATAATAAAAACAAGTAAAAGGAGGCCATGAATTTAGAACAGTGCAAGGAGTAAGTGAAAGGGAGGGTTTGGAGAGAGGGAAAGGAAAGGGGTAAATGGTGTAATCATATTGTAGTCTCAGAAAAAAATTCAAAGAAATTTTCCTGTAAAAGGAAAAGACAGAAAGCATAAATGATATTTTAAATCAACTTGTTCATATTTTCATTAATAAAAATTGACAGCTGTGTTAAAAAATCATTGTTCTGCTCACAAGAAAAGAGAAAAGAAAAGAAGAGGAGAGGAGAGGGAAGGAGAGGAGAGGAAAGGAAAGGAAAGGAAAGGAAAGGAAAGGAAAAGAAAAAATGCTAGAAAAAAGAAAGACAAAGCATGTTCTTTCAAGAGTATGACTGCTAATATGTACAAGTCATGGAGCGAATCAAGGTATGAGAATGAATTACAGAAATGAATCTGGAAACAAAGAAGTGGGAATTGTCATCTAGGGAAATAGAACCAGTGAGAAAATTTTCAAAGGAAGAGTTTTCATACTGAACTCAAAATTTATAAAAAACAGACTTTAGATTCTTAGAAAGAGAATTTTAACATGTCATTTTACACATCTCACTGACTTAAAAGTCTTGTGTCTTAATTACTCTTCTGTCACAGCACAATAACCAAGGCAATCTATACATGAAAGCATTTAATTTGGGTAAATAAAGAAAATGGGAGGGATGTGGATTTGTGGAGAGTGATTATGATCTAAGATTTTAAAGAAAATTTTCAAAAAAAAACTAATAAAATCTCTACTTCACCTTCCCAGTGAGATCCATATGTCCCACTTTGGGTCCTCCTTATTACATAACCTCTCTGGGTATGTTGGATTGTAGCATGGTTATCCTTAATTTTACAGTTAATATCCACTTATGAATGAGTATATACCATTAATATCCACTTACGAATAAATACAGGCCATGTTTGTTTTTCTGGGTCTTGCTTACCATACTCAGGATGATTTTTTCTAGTTCCATACATTTGTCTTCAAATATCCTATTGTCATTGTAATACTCCATTGTGTAAATGTATCACCTTTTCTTTATCTATTCTTCAGTTGAGGGTCATCATGTGGTTTCCATGTTCTGGCTGTTACAAATAAAGGTGTTATAAACATAGTTGAGCAAGTCTTCTGTGGTATAATTCAGTGTCTGGAAGATAAATGCCCAAGACTGCTATAGGTTGTCCTTGAGGTAGATTGACTCCCAATTTTCTGAGAAATCGCCATACTGATTTCCAAAGTAGCTTTACAAGTTTGCACTTCCACACGCAATGGAGGAGTGTTTTCCTTGCTCCATATCCTCTCCAGCATAAGCTTTTCTTTGTGTTTTTGACTGTAGCCATTCTAACAGATGTAAGGTAGAAACCTGATACAAAGTAAACTCCCACAAATATACAAGGATGACCCAAGACTTCTAGCAATAGTTGGTATGTAGACAGAACTGGCCATCTACTGTGATCTGATTGATGATTACCACAATTTTCCTCAGAGAACCTTTGTCCTGTAACTGAAGCAGATGCAGAGATCCACAGCCAAATATTAGTCCAAATTCAAGGAATCCTGCTGAAGAGAAGAAGGAAGGATTGTAGGAGTCAGGGGGTCAGAGACATCACAAGAAAATCCACAGAAACAACTAACCTGGCTCATAGAGACACATAGAGTCTTAACTACCAGGCAGTGTGCATGGAATCAACTTAAACCCTGAAAGTTGTATAACGTTGTTTCTTTGTGGAATTCAGACAGTGGGAGCAAGGACCACCTCTAATGCTTTGGTTTATTTCTCATTCTGGATTTCCTTGTCCAGCCTTAATGAAAGGGAAAGGCCTTAGTCCTACTGCAACTTGATATACCATGCGTTGTTGATACCCATGGGAGTTCACACATTTCTGAACAGAAATAAAAGAGTAGTGGATGGAGTAGGGAGGGAATAGAAGAGGAGGAGAAGCCACAGTTTCTCTGTAGTTGGGAAACTACAGTTGGGTGTAAAATAAATAAATAAAAATTTTAAGAACTAATAAAATTACATAAATTAAAAAAGAAATGTAGGCAAAAATACTAAAGTAATTGAATAGGGAATCCAGTGATCAATCAATACAAGCATGGTCAGCTGGTTTGACAATGGTGTAAAACCAGCTCATTAGATGAAAGGTTTTATCTTTTTAACAATGCCACAGTAATCATCAGATTTTCTTATCCATAACATAAATCACAACACGACACAGCATCTATCCTATGTCAACTAGCTTAAAATTATGTCAAAGTGGAATATGGGCTTAAAAATAAGATCAAGAATACAGGTAATATGTGTTGAGTCCAGTGCTAGTCAGAAATGATTCTTAAAAGAGGACTCAACACATATTATCTGTATTCTTGATCTTATTTTTAAGCCCATATTCCACTTTGACATAATTTTAAGCTAGTTGACATAGGATAGATGCTGTGTCGTGTTGGAGGTAGGGGAGCAGGGGAAGGGGAGAGGGGGAAGGAGAAGGGAGAAGGACTGGGGAGAGCTTGGGGGAGTGGGAGGGTGAAGATGGAAGAAAGGTGGACATTGGAGAAGGGAATAAGATATCTATATTAAGAGAATCATTTTAGGGTTGGCAAGATACTTGGCCCTGGGGATCCCAGGTGTACACGGGCATGTCCCCAGCTAGGTATTCAGGCAGCAGAGGAGAGGGTGCCAGAACTAGCCTTGTACCATAGTCACATTGATGATTATCTTGA
>PVIU01032091.1:0-14293 GCA_004026605.1 Ondatra zibethicus
CACCCTCTCCATCCATACTGTGGAGACTGATGATGATGCAGCCTATTATTGTAAGCATAGTTATGATTCTCCTTTCATAGTGCTCCAGTACTAAACAAAAATCTCTTGGGCCTGCTGCTCACTGAAGTTCATTCTCTGAGCTGGGTCTTTCCCCACACATCTCTACTATGTGATTTTTGAAAGATTATTCATAAAAGGGTGAAGATGTGAAACAGAGATTTCTTAAACTAATATGTGTGTTTGTTTGATGGATACTTTATATTTTCTTTCAATTTATTTCCTTAATAAAGATCTCCCTCCAACTATTTTCAAAGCACATTTTTTAGGTTCAATATATTGACTAGGTAATCATTTAAAATTTACAGGAACCGTTCCTCTGATCCTCAAAATAAGAGCTTTGACTATTGAAGACTGTTAGTTTCTTGCAGACACAAGTTGGCATCCTCATCCTAATGTCACATTTCTACTTCTATTTGCTTAAGATTTCAAAAGTCTCTCTTCAACAGATCATACAAGCAAACCTCCTGCACCTGATTTACTGCTTAGCTTTGGATCAGTATTACTGGGTCCATCACGGATGCTTATCTACAGGCTTAGACTACTTAGCTCTTCTTTACTCTTATCAAATATTTACATCTTTCTTTTTAGTTTCTTCCACAATGTGGCCACATTTTCTTCTTACTTTCCTTCAATTTTACTCTGGTTTTAGGTGGAGGGATATAATGTCTTGGTACATATTCTGAGCTAAACTGGAAATCACTTCTTGGCATACAGTCACACTGAAAAAACAACCTATCAAACTTTTAACACTGAATGCTAAATTACGTGACACCAACCTAGGATACTTTTTATAGTCTAGTTGTTCTTCCATTAAAGGTACAGGGACTCTAGAGATCCAGGAGTTCAAGCCACTATCATGGAGACTTTACTTCATAGAATCTCTCTACCTTTTCATGAACTGTCTTTTGGCTTTTGTATCCTTCCCATGCAGAGTGAGAAAGCTCAAGGAAATGATTCTTAGCAACACCTTCTGATGAACATCTTTGAGTTTTTCAAGATTACAGTCCTAGCCCAGGATAGTGAAACTGCATTGTGTGTCTTTCCTAGTGCTGCACAAGAAGTTGTCACAAACTCAGTGACTTATGAGCTCAACATCTAAAATCTGAGTACGGTGAGTCTGGGTCATGTTCTCAGGCTCTCACAGGTTAGTAAAGGTGCATTCTGTTCTGGATACTCGAAAAATTCTCATTCTATGGTAGTGAGGTTGTTGGTATAACCATTTTTTTGAAATTTTATCTCACAAAGTTTTGCATAATTACCCTCACTTTGCCAATGTCCTGACTCAATTAGTCATGTGTCAGGATAAGAATCCTTATCCACCTTGTCTAATGACTGTTACAGTTACTGGCAAACATGCATCAAGGGTGTAGATGATATCAAGATTAATACTATTCAGCCTGAACCATGTGAAGTTGGCTGAACACTATCCCCAACCACAGAAAAATGAGTATTATATTCACATGCACAATGTCTTTTCTGAAACAAATGTATATATTGAATCGCAGAGGAAAAATTAACACACTAATGAGATTTTAACTTTCATTATAGCTGAATTCATTTCTTTGCAGATATGTACCATTTTACTATTCATTCATCTGTTGATAGACACTGGGTTGATTTAAATTCTCACTATTGTGACTACTGCAGCAACAAACCTGGGTGTGGAAGCATATCTCTTTTAAGCTGATTTACATTTGTTTTGGAAAATCCATAGGGCAGAAGTAACTAAATTATATGGTAATTTCATATTTTTTGAGGCATCTCCATACTAAATTTCATAGTGACTGTGTATCAGTTTGCAGTACCTCCAGCAGCATATACTGCTTGCTTTTCCTGTCCTGTTTTACCATCATTTATAGTTACTTTAATAGTTTCCTTTTAAATCATCATTGAAATGAAGTGAGTGTGTGTGTGTCTGTGTGTGTGTGTGTGTGTGTGTGTGTATTTGCTTTGGTTTCTATCTCAATGCCAAAATCAGAAGAAACTACAAGCCATAAAAGATCATCTAGAATTCACTAACCAACTTCAGAAGAGCACAAGTTATTGATATGCAGGAGTTTCCTTTACTGCCAGCCTTCTCTATTCATTTATAAGAGATTGGATAAAGTTATTCTTTTGCTCCATATTGCCATGCTGAGGATGGTGGAGTTGAAAGCACCATTAAGGCTTTTCCTGGGTGAAGCTGTGTTTTCAATATGGCACAGAACTCAGCTATAACTTGTTGTTCTATTGTTCTTCCTCTTACACAATTTCCTGTAGTTGTCAATGATATACCAAAGATAAGTAACATGTGATAGTAGCTGGACCCTCTTAATAGGAAGGTTTGCATTTTAGGCCTTAGCCCTCTTTCCCGAGACTGAATGACTTTTATATCATAATAAATGACAAGATCCTCAGCCCCAATTATGCTGGTTTTGAGAATGGAATATGACTTCCCTAGGCCTTCATTTACAGTGGTATCCATGGAAGAGGGCACTGTGTTCCAGGAGCTCAAGGTCATCAACATCAGACTTTGTGGCTCTGAAGCTGGGAGCAAATTAATCTGTGTTGTTTTCAGCCAGTAGGTTTGTAGTTATTTCACTTTTTATCATATCCTAAGGAATCTAATGCACAAGGGTGGAAACTGCATTTGTTGGAAAAGCAGTAACTAAAGAAAATCTGGATTTTTCTACTATACATAAAAGAACATGAAAATTTTGTTCTTTTACTCTCTGTGATCTCCCCTTACATACTATGAAAATTCATGTTTAACTGAAGTAGCCTTTGGATTTCCATAGCCCAGTCTGTGTGTGTTCTGTTTGAATGATCAACAGTAAATGACATGAATCCACAATATGATCTCACTGCAGCTGTCACAAAGCAAAGTAAGATCTGGAGCACAGTGCAACTTGTTAGATATTGACTGGGGCAGTTACTTATCTGTCATATTTTTAGACACTGATTGGAGCATAGTTACTCATCTGTCATATTTTTGACCTGAGATTGGGAATTTCCTTAATCCACATGTTGTGTATCTCTTTCTTATTTGGTATTAGAAGTTGACAAAGAGATCTGAATACGCTTATCAGAAACAATTTAACATTTTTACATGAAAAGTATAAAGTTATATAATTAATGCAAATAAATGGGAAATACATGTTACTTAAATGTATATTTAATTTTCAATAATATTCTTGGCTTAATGCTAAAATGTTAATGTCAGATAACTACTTGGATTTTGATATCAAATGCCTGAACTGTCTTGTAAGGACTTAATAAAAAACACATATTTTGAAAGATTGTCTCCATACACATATTAGATTGGCCTAGAACTTGTGCCCCAGACTGGCCTCAAATATATAATCCCCCTGTTTATGTCTCTCCAGTTCTGAGATTAAAGGTGTGATTCTCAACATCTTGCCATGATGTTTTATTTATTTATTTTCTGTTTCTTGTACTTTACACATAATACTGGGTTTATAATTTATTTCTTATATGTTATTTCAGAGTTCACCAACTGGAAGTCCAGGTATGTTCTGTGATTTCTGTTATTGCTTCTGATTTTCATTCATACTCAAACATCTTTTCTTCATATAGCATCAGCTCTGGTGCTGTGGTCTACTCATCTCTATAAAATTATTGCTTGATTTAGGATGACTGCGTTCCCTTCTGGAATGGTATTTATAGTGTTCATTATGTCAGGAAGGCTATTTTCATCCACTTTCAATACTGCTAATTTGTAAATTATCTTAGAATCTGAATTATGGAATAAACACTCTCGGTAAGTATTGGTCTACAGCAATGACTATTTGAAAAAAAATCGAGTTTTTTTTGTCCTCTTCTATTTTCCAAAATTTAACATCTTGTTTCAGTTACCTTAGTTGTGCAGATGTTACTAGTTTGTCTCTTCAGGGTGTACCATTTCTTGATATTTAAGATTCTCTCATCTCAATCTTAATGTTCTCTAGGAATTACACAGAGTGAATTATGGGCTGCTCTTTGGTTAGTCTGGAAACTGGAGCACAATATCAATGGAACTGTTCATTGCCTTCTATATATGTATGGTTTTAAAGATAGGAAAAATGAACAAATTCTACCGCAATTCTCTCTCTCTCTCTCTCTGCCTTTCTTTATTTCCTTCCTCTACCATATCTTTCTTTTATTGAACTTTTTCTTTCTCTAAGTTTCTTTTGTTGTGATTTTTTGAACATTTTTTAACATTTCCATATTATTGTTAATCTTAGATAGCTTTTCTAACATTTTTGCAAAACAAACTGATTCAAAAATGTTGTGGACTTTAAACCAAAGTATTTATTGGAGTGCCTAATAGATTTCTGTTTGAGTGTTGATGATTAAAACCAGCCCCTCATACACATGCCCACACATTTCCTTATGTATTTGCTAGCTGCTTTGCATGGACCACACCAGAACAGGCCAACCATCTAGAATTTATAAGCCAAGCCTTTTCAGTAAGAACTTAGCTACATCAGACAGGCAGGGGAAGCAACATGGTGTCACAAACCCAGGTTCTCATGTCCCTGCTGCTCTGGGTGTCTGGTGAGAAATTCTAAAATATTATAATCTTTTTGGAGTCAATTCTTTGTATACAAGAAATTTACAATGTGTGTTATGAAAGATTATGTCTTACACAATAATACTTTGACAATATGATATTGCATAAATATTAAATGACAAATTTTAACTGTTACTATATTCTGTTTTTTATATTATGCTTCATCATTTATATTGCTGATTGCAGGTGCCTATGCAGATATTGTGGTGACCCAGTCTCCATCCTCCATGGCTGTGTCAGCAGGAGAGAAGGTCACCATCAGCTGCAAGTCCAGTCAGAGTCTTATATCTGGTAGCTATAACTACTTGGCTTGGTACCAGCAGAAACCAGGGCAGGCTCCTAAACTACTGATCTATGATGCATCCACTCGGTACACTGGGGTCCCTGATCGCTTCATAGGCAGTGGATCTGGGACAGATTTCACTCTCACCATCAGCAGTGTCCAGACTGAAGACCTGGCAGATTATTACTGTCAGCAGCACCACAGCTATCCTCCCACAGTGCTTCAGCCTTGAACAAAAACCTCTCTCAGATTCTCACCAGCTGCCTGCCCCACACAGCCCTGGACCTGCACACTTCCCCCTGCTGCCTGAGAATTCAAACAACTGTATTTCATTTTGGAAGATCTAGGAAACAGTGTTTCCTGCTTTAATAGATTCTAGATGGTTTCTTTCTTCCTTACTGGTGTTCATTTCTTCTGCTTTTTTTTTTTTTACTTTTTATTACATTTTAGTCAGGTAAGTACCTTTTTCTGTGACATTGTAAGTGAACATTTGTGTGTCTGTGTGTATTTGTGTACATATTTCTAGGTGTACATCTGACACGGTATAGCTGTGGAGGTTAGGGGACAGCGTGGACTTGATTTTCTCTTTGTCATTTGGGTTCTGGGGTTCAAAGTGAGGTTTGACATCAGTCTTTCTATCAAGTGTCTTTGACAAAAGGGTCACTTTGCTGGTGTGGGACAATGGTCTTTATTCTGTCAATTATATTTTAAATAAATGCTGATTGGCCAATATTCTCTCTTATCCCTTGCCCTCTGCCAATCTAAGGCAAAAACATATGATTTGTTCTGAGAACTTGATATTTAGAATCCTGAGCCTATATATATCCTTTTACACAGAACAATAAAATCACCATAAAACTCAATAAAATGGAGGGAAGTATATCCGGTCACTTTCTTTTATATCCTGCAGAACGTCTGCCAGTCTCTTTCATGTAGCAGGAACCCTAAAGGACCATTTTACCTTTAGGCAAGTTCAACAGTCATTTTTCTGTGGGTCCTGCTTGTCCAGTTGAGCAGTCAAGGAAAAAGCAGTTTCTTGTTCAAATGGTTAACTAACTCCATAAGCAGACTCCTCAATGCCCATTTCTCTCTTGAAGCAGCTTGTGCTGCCAGGAGCAGATGTATCTCATTGCCATGAGAAGTCATGACTTTTAAAACATTTTAAATTCCATATTCTGAAAGTCTCTGAAAGATTTGAAGAATACCTAACTAACTGAAATCTCCCTGTGTCTATCTAGAAAGCCTAACTAACATGACTACAATCTTGACTATTATTTAGATGACTTATCTATTAACCTATATTAATTAATTATACATTACATTTTTAAATGAGCTACACAAAAATGATACCTTAATCAAGTACAGAAATAGATATACATAGAAGAAAATTAACCTTAAGTTTGTAACAATAAACCAAGATCCATACCAATGCAAATTATTCATATCTACATCATATCTCCTTTTAAATGTAAAGAAACATTTATAGACACCGTTTGGGAATATGGGCATAGTTACTTCTCTCCAAACTGCTTTCTGATGTTTATTGGGCAAAGTAATTTTTAAGACTATTTTTGGGGTGTTCATAGTGACCTTTCAGGGGACCATGATTAATCAGACCATATTAGCCTAGAATGAATCCATACATTCTCATCCTCTGTGGAGACAAAAGAAGAACCCCTTTTCCAGAGCAACATATCCTTAGACCCTGATTCTGAAGTCGAGATACCTTTGTAATATACATGCTAGTTTAGCTTAGTTGCCCATACAATGAAATATTTATCTGTACTTAGCTCATTTACAGTCAGAAATTTCAAAGATAACACAATAATACACATAATTCAGACTCCCTGCAAATATTCCATTTCTATGTGGCTTATTTTCTTTACTCCTTTTAATCTATGACTATCTGTACTCTCTCTTTAAAAATGTCACCCCTCTTTTGAAGGCATTAACTTTATTTTATGACTATCTATATTCTTTTTCTTCCTCTTCCAATACTACATACATTTATCCAACACTATGATTCATCTGGATTTGTCTTTATTGCATATCTGTAATTATTTTCTGACCAGAAGTGCTTCTTAAAATGCTAAGCGTGTGGCTGGAGAGATGGCTCAGAGGTTAAGAGCATTGCCCGCTCTTCCAAAGGTCCTGAGTTCAATTCCCAGCAACCACATGGTGGCTCACAACCATCTGGGGTCTGGTGCCCTCTTCTGGCCTGCAGGCATACACACAGATGGAATATTGTATACATAATAAATAAATAATTATTTTTAAAAATGCTAAGCACTTAAGAATCTAAGTTGCAACATTACTAGGGTACAGACAGTACTCCCAGCTCTATGTGTCCATTCCAACATGGCAGAGCTGCTCTCTGCTTTTGAGAGCCATAATACTGCCCCAATTCCAGTCACAGAGCTGGTCCAAATCACCATTAAGCAAGCTGCAGCAGTCTGCTCACAAACCCCATCCAAATGCTCTTTAGCCAAACGTCCAAAAAGAGCCAGAGCTAGCAGCATGGCCCTTGGCCAGGAAGCTACCATTTTGAAACTAAGCAGCTGCTTCTGATGAATCAGTCAGACCTCTCTTAAAGGAGCTGCCACAAGCCACCAGCAAACAGCAAGAAACTGTGTTAAACTCTGTATTTTTGTGTCTAGAATTCCTTTTCAAGCCTTCTCAGGTTTTACATGGATTTAGTCCACCACATTGGCACCAATCTCTTGCAGGGTGCCACTCATTTGCTCCCAACTGCTTAGCCCCAAAATAATCACACAGAAACTCTATTATTTAAGACACTGCTTGGCTTGAGGTGGTGTAGGGTTGTTAGCTGACTGTGTTATTATGGGTGTCGTTTGCCTTCCTTAGTTGTGGTTTACCTTCTAGTACTTTCTGTAAGGCTGGGTTCGTGGCTACATATTGCTTAAATTTGTTTTTATCCACCTACTGAGACAGTGTGCCTGAACTAATGGGAGCGCACCAATCCACCTGGACTGGGACTGAATGAGCATATGATCAAACCAGACTCTCTGAATGTGGCGGTGAAAGTTGGGATGGAGAACCCATCAACAATGACACCAGGACCTATCTCTTCTGCATGTATTATCTTTTTGAGAACCGAGTCTTTTTGAATGTACTCCTTCCTAGGCCAGGAGGGATGGGGGTGGGCCTTGGACTTCGAACAGGGCAGGGCACCATGCCCTCTTTCAAGGAAGAAGGGGGAGGGAGGAGGGGTGGGGGGGTAGTGGGAGGGGACCGGGAGAAGGGGAAGAAAGGAAAAAAAATTTATTTCTTTAATTATGTTCTTGAATGGAAAAAATAAAACAAAACAATGTATGGAAAAAAAACAAAAACAAAAAACAAAAACAAAACAAAACAAACAAAAAAGACACTGCTTGGCTCATTATCCCTAGCTTCTTACTGGCTAACTCTTATATCTAAATTTAACCCATCTCCATTAATCTGAATATTGCCACATGGCTGTGGCTTACCAGCTAAAGTTCCAACCTGTACCTGTCTCCAGTGGTTCCATGGCATCTCTCTAACTCTGCCTTCTTCCTTCCAGCATTCAGTCCAGTCCTCCCTGCCTACCTAAGATCTTCCATATCAACAGGCCAAGGCAGCTTTTTTATTCATTAATGGTAATCACAGCACACAGAGGTCTCCCACATCACACCTGAACTCTCATTCAAAAACTAAAAGACTTGAAAGGCATGGAACAATCTATTTCAGAATGTTATAGTAGGTTGTTGAAAATAATTGAGCTATGTTCAGCAAAATTATATTTTAAATTGAAGGAGAAATAAAGACATTACAAGAAAATCACAAAGTAAGGGAGTTCATGACCATGAAAAGAGCACTTTTGAAAATAATACAGCTATACTATGAAAACAGAGAAAAGAAAGATCATCTCAATAATGAAAGCACAGAAAAAAATGATAATGTCATAAGAGGAGTATATGAATAATGATTATCAAAAAAAGATATCAGTATGTCCAACACTATAAGTCAGGAACTCCAATGTATTTGAGGAATAGGGGAAAATGAAAAGATAAATCAACAATCTATTACACCAACAAACCCCAACAAATTTATAGAAATTAAAAAAACATTTATTAATAACCTTATGTGATCCCATTTCAACAAGAATGACACAGATATTTTTAGATTAGATTTAAACTATATCCAACTGTCTGTTTTATTCAAGAACCACACTTAACTGTAAACGATTCACAAGTGCTGAGGGTGAAATGTTGGAAGTAAATCTTCCAAGAGAATGGGGAGCAAAAACCAAGCTGGCAGAATTATCCTTGTAGCATGAATTAAAAATGGTCATAATAATAAAAACTCCAAGTACTGGGATCATTTTTGTGTGAGCTGTTTTTCTTTTAGACTGAAACAATTTTGTGTTGCCCAGGGTAGTCTTGTACTAACAGAGATCCATCTGCCTCTGTGTTCCAAATGCTGGAATTAAAGGTGTGTGTCACCATTGTCTGGCCTCTATGGTTAACAAGTGTGGCTAACTTGGCACTCTGATATTCAGGCAAGATTTATTTATTAAATCACAAACAAAATATTACTGCATATGCTGGAAAACATTGTATTAGAATCTGAACAGTGCTGAATCAAATGGGTCAAGACATCCATAAAGAAAATGAGTCACCAAAAGTATATAACAGTTCCAAATGCGTATACATCCAACTTTAGGACTACATTTTATAAGCAAAACCTGAATAGATGCTGAGAGGCCCTGTTAGTCAGAGGTTGTAATCTACCATGGACTGGCAGATCTCTTCAAGCTTGGAAACATGGAGGATCCCTTCCCAAAACCTCTCTGTGGTGGAAGACTCTCTGTCCTCTACCTAACTTTATTTGGAGACTGTCTCTAGACCCGAATGCCTTGAATATTCTGTTTTGCTGGAAAGGGAATAACAAAGCATTATTATTTTCAATTTTTTCCCATACAACATTTCAAAGTTATAATACAAATAATTTCTTTTAAAAAAGAGTGAAACACACAACATATGAGTATTTGGCAGAATTCTGACAGCCCTTTAATGGAGAACTGACATTAATACTGTTGTATGCCAAAGAAAAGGAAGAAACACAACCAGACATCTTGTAGGGAGTCAGTATTAACCAGATATCAAAATTAAGATTAAACAGAGAACAGAGCCAGAAATGAAAAATACTTTCCCTGATTAACATAATGACCTCCTAATTCTTGCAAATGAAATCTAAGAACACATTAAGAGTTCTGTACACCATAACCAAGTTGGTTACTTTGCAGGGATTAAAAGGTGGCTCAAACAAAAAAATGCTAACTACTTTCATCACAATGCGCTTAAAAATCAGAAGTCCTGTCACACCTTGGTAAGTGTAGAACACTAATTTAAACTAAGAATAAATCACAGAATGAGTCAAGAGTAGAAAGAACTTTCCTAACTCTAGCTAAGAATATAGGGCATAGTAACTGGCATATCTAACCCTTTCTGCAGATTGTCCTGGAAGACGGCAGAATACTTGGTCTCTATTGTCAGTACTGAGACAGACAATGTCAACTATTCATTTACTTTCAAAATCTGAGCATGTCATCACAGAAACAGATGTTTTCAGATGTACAATATGCTGACCCTTAGCCAGACCATCTTGATTAAAAACATCAACTAAATCTCCAAACAGTGCACAGACAGCTGATGGGTCACACTCTTCTATGGATGACATGGAGGCACAGAAGCAACATGATGCTTTCCTTGAGGAAGTTTTCACTGATGTGGAACCAAAGTACGTGTTGAGATGAATGTCTTCAACAATCTGGGAGTTCACCTTGTGGGAAGGTCTATGTTGAGTTTCTACTTGATGATGGATGAGGATGCTGAGAAGACTGTGAAGGAGAGAATAACTCTTGGTTAAAGAAGCAGCTGTTGCAAGGAGAGGGCTACTTGTTCTTCCCAGCTGCCCAGCTAGGTTTGCCCCAAAATAACCACACAAAAACTGTATTCATTAAATCACTGCAGGGCCCATTACCCTAGCTTCTTATTGGCTAACTCTTATATTAATTTAACACATTTCTATTAATCTGTAATTCACCATGTGGAAGTGGCTTACTGACAAAGATTTGGCATGTCTTACTCTGGCTGCAGCTCTATGGCAGCTTCCTGACCCTGCCCTTCTTTCTCCCAGCATTCAGTTCTATTTTCCCCGCCCACCTAAATTCTGGCCTATCAACAGGCCAACACAGTTTCTTTATTCATTAACCAATGAAAGCAACAGTTAAACAGAAGGACCTCCCACACCAGGCAGCATACAAGTTTCCTGGGTGTTTAACTTTAGAAAGGTCTGCTGTCTCCAATTTGAAATGAGAGTGTGAACAACAGAGGCTTCCACAGCTTCATGCCCCTATGTTGTAGGAAGAGTGGGCCATGTCCCATCCACCGGCTAGCTTAACCCCTGAAATAGCCACACAAAAATAATATTAATTAAATTACTGCTTGTCCCATAAGCTATAGTCTCTTATTGACTAACTCTCACATCTTGATTCAACCCATTTCTAATAATCTGTATGTCACCACAAGGTTGTGGCTTACTGGGAAAGATTCAGCATGTCTGACTTGGCAGCTTCATGGTGGCTCTCTCTCAAACTGACTTCTTCCTCCCAGAATTCTGTTCTGTCTACTCTGCCTACCTAATTTCTGCCCTATCAAAAGGCCAAGGAAGTTTCGTTATTTAACCAATGAAAGCAACACAAATACAGAAGGACCTCCTACACCATTTTCCCTTTTTTGTTTAAACAAAAAAGAAAGGCTTTCACTTTAACATAGTAAAATTACATATAAGAAAACAGTTATGAAGCAAGAATTACAGTTACAATATTTATATCTATTTTATCTTTAATCATAACAAAGGAAAACTATAATTATAACTATCCATTCTTCAACACCATCAAAGACTCCAGAAGGATATAATATTACCTAAGTAAACAGGAAGTGCATTGTAAGCAACTTTCAAAACTCTAGAATTGACAGAGACATCTCGCTGCCTGGACAGTCACCCAAAGTTTTTCTGTAACATTGGGGCATCCATCTTCATCCTACAGGCCCTGAGTATCCAGCAGACTTTTTCATGAAGCAGGAAATTTTAAAGACAGTTCAGTCACTTTCTTTTGTATCCTGCAGAATGTCTCGCAGACTGTTTCATGAAGCAGGAACCCCAAAGGATCATCTCACCTTTAGGCAAGTTTAGCAGTCCTCTCTTTATGGGTTCTTTGTGTACAGAATATGCAACAGTCCAGGCAAGAGCAGTTTCTTGCCCAAATGGCTAACAAACTCCATAAGGAGCCTCTTCGATGCCCATCTTCCTCTTGAAGTAGCTGGTGATGCCAGGAGAAGATGTGTCTCATTGTCATGAAAAGCCCTGAGTTATTAAAACACTAAATGCCATATTCTGTAGTCTATGAAAGATATGAAGAATGACTATCTGAAATATATCTCTATACATTTAGAAAAATCTAACTAACATGACTACAAGCTTGACTATTATCGATGACTATTCATTAACAACCTATGTTTCCTAATTATACATTACATTTTTAAATGAACTACACAATCACAATACCTTAATCAAGATTAGAAATATGCATATAACAAAATTGACCTTAAATTTATATCAATAAAGCAAAATTCATACCAATGCAAATTATTCATATCTATATCATATCCCCCTTTAAATGTAAAAGAACATTTATAAACAATATTTGGGAATATGGACATAGTTTTTTCTCTCCAAACTGCTTTGTGCTGTATAGTGGTGCTGGTAATCAGGTCTTTCATGGAGTATCCTGTGTGCTAGGTTCATCTCAGTCACCAGTTGAGTGAAGTAATTTTCTGAAGGTGTTCACTGTGACCTTTCCAGAGGGTGTGGTCTATCATACCATATTGGTCTAGAAGCAATTCACAGGGTCTCATCTTTTCCAAAGCATCATATCCTTAGATCCAAATTTGAAAGTCATGATAACTTTAGAACATATGTGTTGGTTTAGTTTCACAGCCCATACAATGAAATGTTTTTCTGTACTTAGCTCCTTCACAGTCAAAAAGTTTAAATAAAACATAATAAAATATAGAATCCAGACTCTATGTGAATTTTCCACTTTTACATGGCTTATTTTTTAATCTATGATTATCTGTACTCTGTCTCTTTAAAGACTTTACCCTTTTTTAAAGCATTAACTTTATTTTATGATTATGTATTCTTTATTTTCTCTCCCAAGTTTACATACATTTATCTAACACTATGACCCATTTAGAGGTGTTTTATGTCTGAATCTGTCCTTATTGCATGTCTGTAATTTTTTACTATCTTGAAGAGCTTTTAAAATGCTAAGCAGCTTGGTTGAAGCTGCTCTGGATGTTGGCTCCACCTCTCTCCAATTTGAAAATGGTGAACGTACCATTTCTGCTGACCTCTGTGTGATTTTCTTTGGGCCTTACAGGCTGTGGGACCTGGTGGGAGGACAGAAACCAACAAGCAGGCCCTCACACTACAGAATGGCACCCAATGTGGATAACTGCATCCACAGAAAGCATGAGAAAGCTTGGGAAAGAATAGAGTGAAGCGTGTTTTCTTGGTAGCAGCAATTTCTCAGGTCTCTTCTGCTTGTTAGAGGCAAGCAAGCACTCTCATCTAAGAGAGGCTTCCTGACTCAGCTTTAGCTACAAAACCCTGCAGCTCTTTAAGAGGTCCTGCCACAAAACACTTAAATGGTGTTGATGAAAAGCTGACAGCATGCTTTTCAGTTTTCAGCCATAGCAGGATAAAAAGCTGTACCATTTTAAAATGCCAGCTTTCTGGACTGTCCTGTCAGGGCAAACTCTGACTATTTTAGGCAGGTGTTCTGACTATGAAGCATTTGAGTGTGGTTTGTGAGCACACTGTTACAGCTTGCTTGATGGCAGTGACCTTGAAATGCCATAGAGTTGTGGCAATAAACATGGCTACAGCCACCATGAGGCAGAATCTCAAAAAGCTAAGGAATGTGCTGGAACCAGCCATCAAAGCAAAGGCTTTAATCCTACCCAAAATGCTTAGTAAATTAAAGACTCATGTGGTCAGAAAATGAGAGAGATATACAGTAAAGATAGATTCAAAGACAAAAAACTGAGACACTATAACTCCTTGGATCCTAAGTCCCTAAGGGAAAAGCACTTAGTATTTTCCTATACCATGGTTTGCTATGGCTATAAGCTGAAAAAGAGAGAACATGGTCTCCTAGAAGAAGTAATAACTATAGTAGTACCATCCAACTAGAAATACACAGCCACAAAGCTAAAATTGGTCTGAGGGCTACTATATGCAAGTAATTTTTTTTCTTTCTGTGAAGAGTTAAATCTCTGTGGATACTG
>PVIU01032092.1:0-13984 GCA_004026605.1 Ondatra zibethicus
TACCTTGTGGGAAACAGCTAGAAATTTTGATTTACTGTTCTCACTTTGTGTGTGTGTGTGTGTGTGTGTGTGTGTGTGTGTGTGTGTGTGTGTATGTGTGTGTGTTCTAAAAATAATTCATTTGACCTTCATATATTGGATGTTTTCATTTGTATATGTTAAAGGCTTTTAAGAGATGATGTAAGTCCAAATGTGTGAAACCCTGAAAATTTTGATTTTCCAAATGTCAGCTAGTTCATAGCAACACTAACAGCCAAATCGCTGGGCTGTGGAAGTACTCGATTCCTTATTTAAGTATTTTGACTTTATTCCACCCTGACCCAATTCACTCTACACTCTCTGAACTGCAGGTGGCTAGTTAGTTGTGTAATTACAGTCCCACGGTTCAGGTTTAATACTATGGACTCAATTTAGTTGTACAAAGAGAATGCAAGATCACCACACAGATTAGCTCTCTAAAGACTTTTGATCCTTTTGTGTTTTCATAAAATTTCCAAATGCTATTATTGCTTCTTTTAAAGACTTGGTTCCTGAAATCTTTTGTTCTTTACAAGCTTAATATCTGCCGAAGAAAGCTGCAGAAAAATGTTCAATAATGGAAACGCTAAGCCCCATTCGCATAATCAACTGAAGCTTTTAGTCCTTATCAAGCGTTTATCAACTGTTCATTATGTTCTACCCTTTAAGCTCATGCTGACTTTACAGTTGAACTTTTCTTATTTCTTGTTTTGCTTTGACAATTTTTGTCTCTCTGTGTGTTGACTTTTGGAGGGAACGCATATTTTTTATGAATTGTCTCAGTGTTCAGTGTTGATAATAACTCTTAATTCAACAACACCCACAAGTTAATAAGTTAACTTTCTTGCATGTACGATATGTAATTCATGATTCACGTATGTTCTCAGTGTCATAAAGTTGAACTCACATCAGAAAGCATGTACCAATGCTTAGTTTCCGGGATGCGTTCACAGATGTAGAGTCACTCTAATTTATTATAATGAAAATCATATTCACATCATTTGCTTTTTTATACTTTAAAAGCTATGTTGGAGAGAAAAAAGAGTAAATGGTCTTTGAGTTTTAAGAGCATTTAATTTTCTAAATGTATCCATTCACCTACAATCCCAACAATCATTCATTTGCTATTTATTTATATTAGGAAGCACATTGGTTACTCTACAGATGAACACATATGTAATAAGAGACTCGGGGTTTGGTAACTAGGAGGTCCAAGGTTTTATATTATGAGAGGAAACTGTCCTTTATGAAGTTCATACCAAAGAACCACACAATCTCATTATCAAAAAATGCAAACATATTCCTGATGTTTTAAGTTTATCATCTTGTATTGGGTTGCTTTCAAAACTATTCTTGAATGCATGCAGCCCACAGGCTATGAGCTAGCCACATCTGAAAGATAAATTGTTAAGTATACCAGAATTAATGACTTAAAGAACTTGACATATAGGACCTAACATTTCCAGAGCAGTCTCTGCTTCAGAGATTAAGCAGAAATTTCAGAGGGAGGTGATATTTGAGTTAAATTACAAAAAAACAAATAAGACCACCAGATGAAAATATTTTTTAAAATATAAAAACATGAAGTGTATATAAGATATAAAGGTCATCTGCAGCAAATACATTGTTGCCCTTTGAATAGTCCTGACCCAGGCTTTGCCCAGATGTAAACGAGCTGGAGCATTACCATCTGTAAGTCTCTGAAAAATCTCACATGCAGATTTCCGAAGCTCGTACGCTAAAGGGTAACTCCACATCTTTGCATTCAGACTCTTCAGCTTCATACATACACAGTTTAAACACTAATCTCTGCTTTTTAAGCCTATTAAGACCTTTGGAAAAAGGATGGTCACTGATTCTGTAATAATTTGAACTATGTTTGCTGTATCACTTTACTACACATCCACCTTTTGTGTTTGTCAGTTAGATGCTATATACACACTTACATGATGCATTACTATCAACAAGAGCTTACCATCTTATTTTAGAATTTAGTATGGAATATCAAACATCAAGTTTTATATAGTACTACTGACGGCTTTGGGCCTTGGTGAGGGAGGATCATCCTTTGAAGATGTCGCTACTGGAGGGGTTCCATGATATTATAGGTAGACACATACTCTGAATAAATGAGTTACAATAGTTGTACTGTACTTAGTGTGTTATAGACAAAAGTGAAGACATGCAGTTGGAAGGGTACTGTACTTGAAGGTCATGAGGGAAACCTGAGAAACTGAGATGGGGGCAGAAATAATTATATTTCATTTTATGTTTCTATGGGAATTTGTTTGTTGTTTTTTCCTTAGAGCCAATTTATTTTCCTAGACAGGGTTTCTCTGGAGCTTTGGATCATGCCCTGGAACTAGCTCTTGTAGACCAGGCTGGCCTCAGATTCACAAAGATCTGCCTGCCACTGCCTCTGGCTGGAATTAAAGGCATGTGCCTCCACTGCCCAGCCACAGAGCCACTTTTTATCAGAGAACAATTTTTAACTCTTAATGAGGTTCCTACTTAATGTTTCTATTTATATTTACTTTGTAACTCTTGCACATGTGCAGAGCAAAATGACATCTCATTCATCAGCTTTAATCAGATTAGTAGGAGAAGGATATTTCTTACTCAAAATTGTTTTCCGCTATTAATTAAATAATTAGAATCTTATACAAAATCAAAATCTGTAGGGAAATATTAGCATACTGAAGGAAATGTTTGCAGAACTGATGGCTCAGGCATTAAAGGCTTATAACCAGAACTGTACAGAATTTTAAAAAATAAAAAATATTTTTAAAGAATGAATAAAAAAATCAATCCAGTGCCCATATAATGGATGATAAAGAGCTAAAGCTGGTGTAAAATAATAAGCAACTTATAGCTCTATATATGTGCTTAGTGACAGTGGTCTAGGTTAAACTTCCATGGTACACTGATGACTAACCTAAGCAAATTCCTGGGATGAGCCTTACCCTGGGCATTTACCCTAAATGTTGGCTAAAGTCACTTGTTCAGACTCA
This sequence comes from Ondatra zibethicus, assembly GCA_004026605.1. Classification (NCBI taxonomy): domain Eukaryota; kingdom Metazoa; phylum Chordata; class Mammalia; order Rodentia; family Cricetidae; genus Ondatra; species Ondatra zibethicus. Next base: position 3,030 of record PVIU01032092.1, read on the forward strand.
AAAACGTAATAGCCAATTTTTTACTCTTTTCCCTCTAACATATGTATTTGTAATTATACTATTACTAATATTATGACAAAGATAAATTGACAACTCTGGATCAGTTCGTATACAAAATGGCACAAGGCAGGAATTCACAGCCCTTTCTCTCTGAGAATATCGCCCAGCAAATATGGAGTCTTCTCTTGGAGCTAGTCTGTGATATGAGAACTACCTACCTCTCAGAAAATTATGACATTGAATACCAGATCTGACCTGTTTTCTGACATGGAGTTCTCACTTCTACAGTCAACAATTAATAATATTTAATGATAACCATAACTTGCAGAATTAATATGTAAATTATGAATGAAGAAATCAAATAATATAATTTATCACAAATGTGTTGGGTACTCCATGGTTTTACTTCAAAAAATGTAAGGCTCTTTTTTCCACTTATATTTGTTGACAAATCAAGTCAGGCTCAGTTCATTGTTCATATTATGCTTGTGGTATGACCAGCATTTCAAGTCTCTGTTTTTATAAAGCCTTATTTCTCTACCAGGAAATTGTATCGACTGTAATAATAATGATAATAATATTCATACTTTTACTTCAAATATCAAGTAAGAAACTCTTTTGGCAAAGAATGTCAGACCAGAAGCGACAACAAAACAAAAATATCAAGGACATTTTTTCCACTAAAATGTATTTTACTGATGTCACAATTCTTAGAAGTATAAGACATTTGTTTATTTTAGTCAAATTTTATTGACCACCTAGGATGTGCATCGAAAATTTTGATAGATAAGAAATCCCTCAAATGCAAAATGGAATTTCAAGGAGCTGTGAAGTCTTTCCTTTTTTACCCTGGGTACAAAATTAAACTTTAGGTCACTGGTGCCAAAAATCAAGTCACAGGTACATTGAATTCCACAAATAAATGCCATGAGATATTCACTTTTCTGATCCTTTTCCTTAAAAGACTCATAGATGTGTTCCTTATGGCTTTATCACTATAATAAGGTCAATTCATTCAATATTAACATACTTTAGAGTTTAGTATTTTTTGCACAATGGAAATGTGTTTGGATGATTTAATCTGTTTGTAATATACTACAATTATCAATCCTTTTGTTGAGCACAATATCTTGATAACAGATACAAAATTTTTGGCTTATCAAGATAGGATTTCCTTGTGTACCCTCAGCTGTCCTAGAACTAGCTCTGTAGACCAAACAGGCCTCAAAACCATAGATATCTTCTTGCCTCTGCCTGCTGAATGTGAATGCTGGGATTAAAGGCATATGCTAACAGTGCCCGGCCAGGTATTGTATTTTTATACATACCTGCCCAGACTATTGTATATATGCATCTATTCAAGTTCATTGTTACATGCATATTTCACTTACTCAGCACACCAGTAGTGGGAGTGAACTGAGTAAACACAACACAGGACTACATTGGAATCCTCTACTTTTATGTTATATATTTATTATTTTTTGAGCTTACAATATAATTACATTATTTTTTCCTTTCCCTTATTTCCTCAGAATTTCCCCTGCCACTACTCTCTTTCTAATTCATGGCTGCTTTTTCATTAATTGTTGTTAAATATGTATATCCACTTGTGTAGATCTATGTATTCTGAAATACAGCATGCCCAGTCTCTGTAATGTTGCTTATACATATGTTTTCAGGTCATCTTAAATTCTTATTCTACATTTCTTATTGTCAAGAGAATGTCTTGGGTAATTTGGAATTTTATTCAGAAAAGAATCCCCCTTTCCTCTATATAAACTTACCCATCAGTTTTCTGCTACATTGCCTGGACAATTTGTTTCATTTCCCTACTTCTGTCTCTCACATGTTTATTTTCTCAACCAAATGGCTCACAGCCCTCAGATCTTTGCTCACTCCCCTTGAATGAGTACTGTGTAATTACCTCCTGAGTCTGAATTGCTCCTTCTTGCCACCTTGATAAGGGAGGTTTGTAAGACACAGAAGTTCAGGCTGATATTTTCTAGTTCTATTTATGTGCCTACAAATTTCATGCTGTCCATTTTTAAAAAACAGCTCAGTAAAACTCCATTGTGTACACGTGACACATTTTCCTTTATCCGTTCTTTGAGTGAGGGGCATCTAGGTTGTTTCCAATCTGGCTAATAGGAATAAAACTGCTATGAGCATAGTTGAGCAAATGTCTTTATGATAGTATGGTATGTTCTTGGGGTATATGCCCCAAAATGGTATAGCTATGTCTTGAGAGAGATGAATTTCCAGTTCTCTGAGGAAATGCCATATTGATTTCTATAGTGGCTGTATGAGCTTACCTTTCCATCAGCAATGGAGGAGAGTTCCCCTTGCTCCACATCCTCACCAGCATGGGCTGTCACTTGTGTCATTGATCTTCACCACGCTTATAGGTATAATATGTAACCCTAAAGTAATTTTTATTTCCATTTCCCCAATGGCTATGGAAAATGAATGTGTTTTAAGTGTTTTTTCAGCCATTTGAGTTTCTTCTATTGAAAACTCTCTATTTAGATCTCTGTCCCAATTATTTTTAAATTGGAGTTCATTATATATTTTAAATATTAGCCCTCTATGGTACTTGGAGCTGGTGAAAATCTTTTCCCATTCTGTAGGTTACTGTTTTGTCCTGTTGATCTTAGTGTCTGTGTTCTCAGTGTTCTGTTCAGCAGGTAGCCTTCTGTGCCAATGTGTTCAAGGCTATTTTCCACTTCCAACTTCTCTTGGGACCATTTTCCTCTTATTGGTTTGCGTCACCCAGTCTTGATAGGAAGGGTTGTGCCTAGTCTTATTGTATCTTGTTATACTATGTCCAGTTTATATCCCTGAGAAACCTGTTCTTTCTGAAAGGAAAAGGAGGAGTGAATGAGAGGGACACTAGGAGGAGTTAGGGAGGGGTAGCTCTGGTCAGTATTTATTGAAAAGGGGAAAGAAAGAAAGAGAGAGAAAGAGAAGGAGGGAGGGAGGGAGAGACGGAGGGAGGGAGGAAGAAAGGAAAGAAAGAAAGAAAGAAAGAAAGAAAGAAAGAAAGAAAGAAAGAAAGAAAGAAAGGGAAGAAAAGAGAAGAGAGAAGAAAGGAAGTATGGAAGGAAGGAAGGAAGGAAAAGGGGAAATAGCTATAAATAATTTTGAGACCTAGTTTGTGAAATTTGTAAGATTTATGTATCTGAAAAGTCACAGGACACATGAGGTTCCTCTTGAAATTAGAGCTAGAAGCAAATTGCATGGCAACAGAATTGTACAGGAGCTCCAGAGACAATGTCATGAGGGGGCATCAATGTTCAAGAGGGCATTTCCAAGAAAAATTCACCTTTAGTTACCCATGCTCCTCTAAGCAAAATAAATGCTCCTTATTGTTTTACATTGGACTTGAGTAGGACTTTTCTATGATCTATTCTTGCTAGCGCCAACACGAATAGACCTTTATTCCTATCTCATCACTGAAAGCTGCAACACACTGCTTCACCTAGTCAAATCTTCCGTTGGCCAAAGTCTATATGTCCCACAGCATCCAGTCCCGGGTTTTCCTCATCAAGCTCCCTTATACTCTCCACTTCTTAATAAATGCCATGTTTTTGGAGATTTTTCTGTTTCACTGACAGGGCTTGCATCTTCTCGTCACAGGTACTTCTTCCCAACCCTGGGACACCATGCTGTCAATCATTCAGAGAGTTCATTCTTCTTATTCCTGCTCGCCTAACTGTCACGCCCCCTTTAAGGTCTACATAAAACATCCTCTAACCCTTCCTTTAATTCCTGGGGCTCTTTTCTTGTAATAACAATTATTATCACTTGGAATATTACATAATTTTCACTTACTGTCCATGCTCCTCTACTTGAATAGAGGCTTACTGGGAACACAAACATACCTATTTTCTTCAGTGCATTTTTTCTCACAATAACAGACCTTTAAAAAAACCAAGAAAAATTACCATCATATTTAACCATGAAAGAGAGATAAAAAGACACTGTATAATTTTCATAATATACCGCTACATCTCTAATTTAAGTCAGGACACTTATCTAAATTTACTATACCTTTGCCTAAAATAAAGCTATTTTCAAGTAGAAGCTGGAAATTTGGATCAAATAAATAATCTTTTAAAGGAAGAAGTTCTCTCATGGGATTTTGACCACATCACAACCGGTGGCACATCCCAATAAAACTCCTATTCTCCAAGATTTTGTCGACCATGATGAAGTTTCTCAGCATGGTATTTCTTAAATGGTGGTGACCAGTAGGAGTTAATAGGGTGTTATGTGCTCTGCCCTGGCAAAGGATTGAAGTGGTTTTCTTAGGACTCTACTCAGTTTCCTGAGAACTTGGATTATTATAAAGTATAACTCTAACCCTCAGTTCTCTGTGAGCTTCTCATCTTCCAGCTAATCTTTTGTTCTTGAGTCTTCTTCTGTCATGGAGACCTTCATTCCATCACAAATATGTGATCAGTCTGAACTCTGTCTTGCAGTCTCAAAAACTGTGATTTAAATAAGTATATTTTTTTACACATTGTTTAATCTTAGCTTAAAATGTGCATTTTGAACATCAACCTGTTTATAGAGAAAATCAATTGTTAGAATATTCTCTGTATACAGTGAAAATAATACATGTTATGTTGGACGTAACAAAAAATAATAGACTACTTTAAATTATCTAAATAATCTTCACAAAATATCTCTCTTTAGAGAAGCATTTAAAGGAGGAATCTATGCTTTCTTTTTTGGTTAGATTCTATATAGCTTTGTATATTTGAAAAAAATTCTTCATAGATTATTATTCTATTATTTCACATGAGTAAATACTAACAACTAGAAAGGCCAGTCCATAAATCAATATATATAAGTTATTATCTTGCAAACTACATTTTGAAGGAATTAAAATTTAAAATTTCTTTTGTGTTTTAGGCATACACCACATATTTTTCACTAGCAGGCTGTGCTACTCTCCAAAATTTTGGAATACAAACAAAACCACCCTGTTGTCCACAAAGCTGTAGGTGCATTTTGAACTGATTTTATATCAATCTTTATTTTGAAATCTCACAGCTTTGACTCTGGTACAAGTTTCAAAAAATATACTTTATAAGTCTCCTGTTTCCAAGTCTCTAAATTGCACATTCTGAAAAACTGGCTATTGCCGTGCAGACCGTAGAGATTGACTACAAGGCTATAATTCACTTTCAGGTTTGGGGCTGTTGACATAAACCAGCAAGGCTTGTTGGTTTAGGGACAGAAACATAAGCCTGCAATTGAGTCATGGCCTGTTGTCAGTGATGAGTGGGAAAGGATTGGCACTCACAATTATAGATAACAGTTCCACCCATCTGCACTTGAGAAATGAAAGAACAAATGTTTTTAAAACATTCAAGAGAGAGATCTTCTCTTCAAATTTTGCAGTTTGGAAAGATAACTATCCAGAACATTTTGAGAGCTATCAAATGGTATACTCAAGAAAACATAAAATAGGGAGATGAAAATAAACATGAATGTCATCCCTCATACCTGAAATTTCCTGGGATTTGTTGGCACAATTATATCTCTTCTTTACAAAGAGTTAGCCCATCCATGTCTCTCACTGCTATACTTAACAGATTCATATTGTAGGAAGGTTGTCTTTTTCATTTTTTGAAGTATCTATAAAAGAAGATGGAAAGAGAGGGAATGTATAGATTTATTAAAATCCACGTATGGGATGACTGATGTCTAAGGGTAAAATATTTAATATGCAACCCTGCTGATCTGAGTATGATCTCTAAAACCATCATAAATATAAAAGGAAAAAAAAAAACAACTCCACAAAACTTATCCTCCCTATGTGTGAATTCTAGCACACGTGCCCAACATAATACATAAATAAATAAATAAACACAAGGTTTTCAAATGTGTATTATATTTTACAAAGGTTGGCATTAAACAAAGTCTTATAGCATTGTTTACTTTTCAAGTACCTTCAGTTGCATTGTCACTAAGTTTAAAAATAAGTAAGACATATTATTGTATGAAAGGCATACAAATATATGTAAAAGGAAGGTCCCACTTTGGTTTCTTTAGGGACAATTCCTATAATAAAGTTTCTAAGTCATAATATAATAAACAGTTTAAAGTTTATTATGTAAATAATATAAGTAAATAATATAGTAAACATTATAATGTTTTTAGTTGGTTTGTTGGTTTATGTTTTTTGTCTTGACTTGTTTTGTTTTTAATTTGGGAAGCTCTAAGGTCATGAAAGAGAAGGGTTATGGAAAAGGAAAACAACTTTTAATCTGCGGGCTACGCAGCCTCCGTGTATTCAGAACTTAATCTCACATGGAAACTGAGCATCCCTGTAAAAGGAAGCTTCAATATTATGACAGGGGAAGGAAGAAGAGAGTAATTTAGTGCGCATACTTATCACTAGTTGGTTGATCAAAGCCTAGAGTGGAAAGAGGCTGCATTAGGTTAGAAAACACTTACAGGGATCGAAGACTGTTAAGCAAGATGGTCGTAGAGAAGACATACACATATCTGTTACAGGGTGGCCAGCTGGGACATTTCCAGTGAGACCAGGAGCCAGTAGCTTAATTTTTAACCTCAGCTCTTTGATGGTGAAAAAGCACTGGTCTCCTGAGACCTGGAAGAAGAAACAGTTGTGACAGTTGTCAGAAACAAAGTGAAATTACTTGTGTCAAATCTACCATATTATTTTTTTTAAATCTTGCATGGTACATCAGAAGGATGAAAAGGTTCTCCTGCACAATTGACTGATATGAGGATCTATTGGGAAAGACCTATCTGAATCACAGCTCTTCACAAAGTCGACCTCAGTCTCAGTCAGAAAACACTTCTGTGAGAACATGCGATCATCTGTCTAGTGTCACTCTGTCATATCCTGTGGCAACGAACCATAAAATATAATTTATTAGAAATAGAATTTAAAAGGAGATACCTTGGATTGTGAGAAAATACTCTACCTAAAAGCTGTGACATATCAAACAATAACCCCAGTGGTAGGAGTGGGATATTTTCTCTGGAGTTGTTGGTAAAGGACCTCCCATGGACTCCAAAATACTATCTGTTCTTGTCATTTCTCTTGGTTGCTGTCTTAGTTATGGTTTCCTGTGCTGCAACAAAATATCGTGACCAAAAAGTAAATTGGGAAGGAAAGGGTTTTTTTTTTGGCTAATACTTCCACACTTTTGTTCATCACTGAAGGAAGTCAGGATAGGAGCTCAAACATGGCAGAAACCTGGAGGCAGAAGTTGATGCTGAGGACATGAATGAGTTCCTCTTACTGACTTGCTTCACTTGGCTTGCTCAGCCTACTTGCTCATAGAACCCAGGACCAACAACTGAGGGATGGGTCCTCCCCTATTGATCACTAATTGAGAAAATATCTTACAGCTGGATCTCATGAAGGCATTTCTTCAGCTGAGGCTCCTACCTCTCTGATGACTCTAGCATTTGTCAAGTTGACACACAAAACCAGCCAGTACAGTTGTCCATTAGAACTAGACAATAAGGCCCTATTGTTGAGTACACCATGCACTTTGGTTGTATGATATAGAAGAAGCAACATGGACCTACTGCATAGCTTTAATAGCTCTCTGTAGTGGTATGCAGAATACTAGAGGAGAGAAAGACATTGTTGTTCTTAGCCTGCTAAAAACTGAACACAGCAACAAAGACCAATGTGTCGGGCAGTTTACTCTCACTTGTGAATAGTTAGACTACAATTATAGGGGTAACTACTTGCTCTCTGATTGCCTTAGACACCACGCCACTGGAGATAATCCATGTCTGCTACAATGCACTTGGCCAAAAAATATGTGGAAGAGATGCCTTAAGCCCTGGTGCTGAAGAAGGAATACCACTGTTTAGCTAAGTTGGCATGGCCTCAAACTGCATTTTAGACACGCATGTTTGAACTCAAATTCTCAACTCATTCTTAATTCAGAATTCTCTCTTTCCAGTGAATATCAGTAAAAACAGGGGCTCATAGCCACCCAAGCTACTGAGAATAAGTGATAGATGAGAGATCATCCTTAAAGAAGAAAATTATGTCATTCACTCAGTCTCTGGGAACTTTGTGGAAGAAGGGTCAGAAAGAATGTAAGAATCAGAAATTATGGAGAAGAGCTGTAAAATGCCATCTTTGGAGAAGACAAACGGACCTATACGAAGGCGAAAAACTCATACACAGAAACTAAAAAATGAATAAATACTTAAAGAAATGAGCCATGGAGTCTTAGTCAATAATCTTTTTCTAATTTTAGTTAAAGTATAATAAAAGAGTAGGCAGTCAACTTAAACTTTTAAATAAATTGAATTTTGCTAGTATCTTTAGTAGATTTAGAGGAGATTTAATGTGGTTATGACTTTTATATTGGTTTAAATGAGTTTGGAGTTGACTTCTTTTGCTTTTTTCTGACTAGATGTCATCAAGTGATAATGCACAGAAATTGAAGCTAAATGAAAGCATTCAAAACATTTATATATACTGATATTATAAGAATTTTAATTCAGAAACAAATAGTTTTCACTTCTCAAACATATTTATTTCTTACTTCCAGACACATAGTTAAAAATTTCATCAAAATGAAATTAGCCAAATTTTGTCACTCTGTTCTTAACACTCTTCAGACTCATTATTATTAGCTTTAAAAGGTATTGTACATAAATCAATAAATTAATTTATATAACATCTCTGGCATTTGATGTATCCCCCAGAATTACCTTTTAAATTTCTATGCTAAGAGTTACAACACAAGGTTAAAAATGACATTTTTGGTGCTTTTACAAAAGTTATTTTTCTATACCTTTACCTGCAGACACTCTTATAAGAGTAAGGGGTGACACATTACAAATTAAATTTGTACTTATAATGATTTTATATTCAAATTTGTTTTGTAGTCACTGATTGCCAAAGAAGTCATGCCCAGGATAGGGACAGAGTGGAGCATAAATTTGAAGATTGGACTGCACTGGCAACACTGACTTTCACAATGGCCCCTCTCAGGAACCATTCAGGCCTTTTCTCCAATAACAGGAAACACAAATTCTATAATTTGTGTTTCTACCAGAAGGTAGAATGATATAACTCTGTGTTTCTACCAGAAGGTAGAATGATATAACTCAGAAAGAATGAGGTCAAGGTTGAGATTATTCAAGGGATGGGGTGTTTTGATGGAGAGTGAATTTTTAGTTGTAATGTTAAACAACACAGTAGAGATGGTTTGTCAGAAACAAAGTAACCATCCTGCTAAAGTATAATTTCAGATGAACAATGAAGAATATTTGAGAACAAGTATGTAACAAGTATCAGAGCAGTAACCATTTCCATGTGAAATCTTTGACATTTTTGAGAAAATGTTTATTTCTTGTCTCTGTAGAATTTAAGTGGACGCCTTACTTTTTTTTTTTTTTTGTCTTAGCATCCTTGGGGAAAGAGGATGGGTACAAGGCACATCTATTTGGGAATGTATAGTTAAGTGCTGTAATTGATAGATGTGAATGGAGACTCCTAGCATAAATCCAAGTTTCTCTCAAATTTGGACTTCTGGAAGTACCTAACAGCAGTTACCATCGAGGGTTGGACTTTAGAGCGTTTTCACGCTTTGTAGCCAGTTAGACTTAGATGTGAATCCTGGATTCCCCTCAGATTCCACTTACCTTGACTGAATCTCATTCTCCTTGTATTTAAAGAATAAAACAATAATTCCTTGGTAGTCTGTGAGAATTAAAAACATTAATGTACACAAAATTAATTTTAAGATACCATTGTGCAGAAAATCTGGGGGAATCCCTTGATGTCATTACTCATGGACTCTGGTTTAAGATTTTAGTATATCTTAGGAAGTAGAAGCTTAAATTTACTGGCATAGCCCACTGCTGAGAACTGTAGAATGCGCAGAACATATTAAATCTTCGACACAATAGAAAATAGACTAAGAAGGAAGCAGCTGAGGTTTTGTGGGTAAAGACATTACGTTTCTTCTGTAAACAACACATTTTTTCTGTAACTAATATGTAATAATGAAAAATATACCATTTATCTTGTCTATATGTTACTTATTGAAATATTGAGTGGGAAACCACCTTACAGGCCCCACTGACCTCAAGGCCTAGTTTTTTTGTAACCAGTGCTTGTTTTAGAGTATTCTGGAAGGGAAAGAGAGAGAAAGAAAGATAGAGATTTAACAGGATATGAGAGGATAAGTGAAGGGAGGTGAGGTGAAGATGAAAAACTGCAAGAGATATTTAGGGGCAAGGATGGGTAATAGCTACTCATATGTGTAAGTGCCTAAAATAGAAGGAAATAAAGCAGAACAGCTCAGGTGGAACTCCTCTTCCCCACTGCTGTGTTTGCCACTTCGGGACTCAGTTTACAATTTGGTGATTCTTGATTATTTTTGTAAGATTCCTGTGCTTAAATGACATATTGGAGTTTAATTAACAGTAAAATACCTAAAAGTGATCATGTGTCTTTCATCCCTGAAAAAGCATTGCTTGTCATTGACAGCATCTACAGGTTAATTGAGAATTCTGCTCATAATAATTTTAAGAAAACTGTCATATTTTCAATATCAGCTGTCATTTTTCAAGCCCAAAGCATAACAGTCATTTGTTCAATAGTACTAAGCTATGTCATAGATTAGCTCAGAACACTTTCATTAGAATACTACTCAGCGGTAAAAAAAACAAGGACATCTTGAATTTTGCATGCAAATGGATGGAAATAGAAAACGCTATCCTGAGTGAGGTAACCCAAACCCAGAAAGATGATTATGAAATTTCATCCGATGGATGGAGATAGAGACAGAGACCCACATTCACATCAGAGCAATGGATTGAGCCGCCAAGGTGCAGGTGAAGAGCAGAAGGTGGGAGAAGATGAGTTAGGAAGTTAGGACTGTGAGGGGCTGGTCCACCTACTGAGACAGTGTGCCTGAACTAATGGGAGC
>PVIU01032093.1:0-13969 GCA_004026605.1 Ondatra zibethicus
GCAGGCCTACTGAGGGTTGCCCGCTCCTCTCTGCTCGGCTCCGTGGGACAAAGGAGGCCCCCTAGCAGGGGACTCGTCCTTCCCCCAAGGCCTCAGCCCGGGTGGGCCGAGCTCAGGTGCAGCCGGGACAGGGTCCAGATGAATCCGCGGAAGCTGGTTGGGCGAGGTTCCCGGTCCCAAAGGCAGGCCTACTGAGGGTGGTTCATTTTCTCCAGGAAATTCTTTGACCTGTTGCAGGGACCAGTGGAATGCTACTGCTAGCATTCAGAGGCTGTGGGAGGGGAGCTGCTAGGGAATTAGGTTCCAGGTGTATTTTTTAAAGTAGACTTTGTTTTAGATTTGCAGCAGAACTGATTGGAAATTACAGGTGTTTTGCATACACTTTCTTCAATACACAGATCCTTGTCTATTATAAAAGTTTCCTGCAGCAGGAAGACACATTTATTAGAACTGATGGTCCCACAGTGGCACATCATGGCCACCATAGTTTACAGTAGGGCTTCGCTCTTGGACCCATCAATAACACATATCCCTGTTACTAGATCCAATCAGTCAATTAATAAATCAACACATATTGTTAGTTAATTGGGTGATAAAGCTACTGAAGGACATCTGGATCACTGCCAAGTTTCAGCAATTTTGAATGAAACTCTAAACAACCACCTGTGGGTTTTTGCGTAAGTGTGCTTTTACTTGGTGAGTAGCATGGATTGAAATTGCTATGCTATGCGATAAAACTGTTTAGTCTTGTAAGACTACTGAGCTGTGAAAAGTCTGGGCTGCTCCTGCTAGCAACCAAGGGGAATTCCTTCCCTTCCATATCAACACTGATGCCACTGTTGAGGATTTGGGCCATTATTCTAACAAGTGTGTTATGATCCCCAATTGTTTGAAAGTCCCCACAGACACATGATTCTAAATGTCCTTCACGCTTTTGCCACCACGTGTCTTCTTTGGTGTTCTCTCTTTTAGGCTCTTTGGCTTGTTGTGAAGTCTGAAGATTTCCTACCCATTGTGGGTACCCATCTTGTATCCTTTCTCACGTTTTCTCACTTGGTGGCTCCTTAGGCTGTCTCACTGAATTCTGCTTTTCTTCCCTATTTCACTCCTGGCTCCTGAACCTCTAGCTGTAGTAGCCCACTTTCTTTTTTCCTACTTCTTGTCCTTATTTTAAAAAATAATCATTGTAGGGGTGAATTAAAGAGGAGGGAGAAATAGTTTGGGTGCCATTGCTTTGTTATTTGATACTTTTTATTGAAAAATTTGATTTTTCAAATGCATTTTTGACATTTGAAATTTATGGTATCAATTCCTTCTGCATTAAGCACAAGTAAAATTGGCTTTGTAAATGCTTTTGTATTCTTAATATCAAATAATGTGCATTGCCATAATTAAACTATCTTCTTGCTATTTTGTTCTAAAACTTATTCTTTGAGAAATAGAATTTTTAATTCAAAAAGGCAAAACACAGTTTTGGTTTCTTCTTTTTATTTGAAGAGTGCAGGCATTGCTGTTTGTGACATTGTAAGCACACCAATGCTCACTGTAGTCGAATGCTGCAGACAACTCTGCTAGCTGCTTGTTCTGCTGGCTCATAGAGATGACTTGAAGTGGCATTTCTGTACTAGTGTGTGTTTTAAGAAGTCAAAGCAAATTGTTAATGAATTTTAGATGTGCCTATAAAGGAAGCATGGTTGTACACATTAAAATATAGGTAATCTGAGAGATGTTTTATTTTTAACACTCTATGAACATCCTAAATTGTTGTGATTTGATGGGCATTTGTGAGGCTGTGTGGAGACAGGTGACTTCTCTGTCATCGCTGAAAGTTGATTGCATTTACAGAGACAAGATATATGCATATCACACAATAGACTGACGGGATCCTAAATGACACATTTAGGTTCAGGCAGGACTTCTAGAACAGAAACTCTGAGGAGCTGGTGACAGATTGTGTGGGTTTGGACTGAAGATTGAGGATTCAAAGGGGAAACAAGCCTCAGGATGCTTCTGAAGGATGAGTCGTGTAGAGGAGGAGCACTGGCTGTGATGGTCATCTCAACGGGGTAGACAACCCATGGCCTTGCAAGGGGATGCCACTCTCAGTGGAGCAGAGCACATGCATCAGAACTAACGTGTGCAGTTAGATTAGTAGGTTCAACAGGACGGGCAGTGTTGAAGGACAGGCGGTGTTTACCACTGCCCTCTGAAGGTCTGTTGTGGCAGGAACTAAAGAAGGTGCTTTGACTACCTTACATCAGGCGATCCTTTTAAGATTTTTAATAAGTAACCTAATAATCTCATTTGCAGGTGCAGAAGTGTGCATACACCAATTTTGAACACCTTTGACAGGTGGCATAAGCAGGAGCACAGACTCAAAGCCAGGCTGTCTTTTAGCACAAGGTCTGAATGCTTTTGCCATCATCACCCATTGGCCATCTGCCCGTAGCCTATAGGAGCTGATTTTGCTGTACAGTGGTGTAATAGTGCTATGCTTTAAGATGGCTGGTGCACAGGAGAGATGGGAGCAGAGATAACAGGTCAGGAGGGATAGCAAGGATCTTTCCAGTAACTCTGCCATTGGCTATTAAGAACCAAAGTGACGATAAAGTATACATATCTAGAGGGTGAAGAGGAACTGGGAACATTGGATACTGAGAAAAGAGCAGACTGCAAGGCCAGAGGATGGGAGGATGGTATTGCCAGAAAGAAAAGACTTCCGAGGTTACTGGTTTGCATAAAGGGACCGTTTGGCTCGCTAGTGTGTGTGTGTGTGTGTGTGTGTGTGTGTGCGTGTGCATATTCATATGTGTGTAATGTGTGTGCATGTTTTCATGTGTGCAGGTATGGGGGTGCTGCAGTTGACAGGTGTCTTCCTTGATGTTTCTGTCTCCACTTTCCTTACGGAGGCAGGGTCTCTCGCTTGAAGCTGGAGCTTGCTGATTTGACTAGTCCAGCTGGTCAGCTCACCTTGGGGACCCCCCATTTCTGCCTCCCGAGCTTTGGGATTATAAGGGAGCTGTCACACCGTGTGGCTTTTTATGTGGGGGCTGGAGGTCTGAACTCCAGTTCTCACTTATGAGCTTTCTACTTGGCCTCTTTACTCCCTGTCTGTCAGCTGTTTGACCCTTCCCTGGTGTCCCAGATGCCTTGAGCAAAGGATGCCAAGCAGCCAGCCAGGTGTCCCTGCTGCTAGTGTTGACTGCTCCGAACACTCTGTGGTGCTGTGAGAAAACTACAAAGCAACCATAGCTTCCAGCACCCATGCCCAAACTCTTGCTCCAGAAAGTTCCACGACTTGGAAAACAGACTGCTCCGCTGTGAATTTTTTTTTCTTTTTTTTTTTTTTTTGCCAGTGGTGAACTCTTAATTTCTTTGTAGCCATTTCTCCCAGACCAGAAGTAAGCACTTCCCTTGGTCCAGGAGAAGGTTTGTGATTTGTGCAGAGACCTTCATTTGCACTGTACACATAGTCCTTCATTTGCAAGGTCTGCTCTGAGTTTTGTAGAAACCCCTTGCAGTACTCTTTTCTGGATATGCATGCAAGCAGACTATTTGGCTCACCTTTTGAGTCATTTTCTGATGCTCTTCCAATGACATTCAGTCAAATAAATAGCTTCTTCCGAGGATTTTTTTTATCTAGATTTGATATTTACCACTGGTGGTACAAGCTAACCTGCTAGAACGAGAAGGCAGCAGAGGTAGAAGCAGAGAGTCACAGCAATGGAGGTGACAGTAGACCCTGTCTGGGTAACAGCAGCAGCAACAGTACTAATACTGACAAGGGAACAGCTGAAGAAGAATTCCAAAGAGCAGCTGGGTAGAAATGGTAGGAAGCTAATGGAGATGAAGGTGGGGAAAGCTGGAGATGCGCGTTGATGGGCTCTTACTGTTAGAAGAGCTTCAGGAAGCTTTGAAGCCTCAAGGCCAAAGATCTTAGACATCATAGCACAAGAGCTGTACCACTAACCATGGCCAGGGGCTGTGGATTACATCTCAGGCCTATGAGCCGTAACACTAGCCACCCAAGAGTTGTAGCAATGTGTCTCTATAGGACGGAGGGTCCCAGCACTCAAACCTTGTTCATGAACTTTTAACACGAGCTGGAAGCTGAAGAATTCCAATGACTACTACCATGTTCTAGAGCCACTCGTAAAAGCTCACAACCATAAGCCACATTTCAGTCCCTGGACCACAATGCATGGCTATGTCCCAAAACAAACAAACAAAAACAGATAAGAAAATAGAACAGAATTTACTTTTGCTTTTAAAAGGTAGCATCCTCCCGCTACTCAGCAAGTTACAGGCTGGGTCTTGCTAATTTCAGCCTAGCTCCTTGGGATCCTGTCCTTTCTTTTTCTGGGTGGGATCTGTCAAGCCCTCTGTCACTGCTGCTCCCACTGGGACAGGGTCTCCGGTCACCTCAGCTGCCACCTCTGCTGCCTTCTCATGCTAGCAGGTTAGCCTGTATTACCGCATACCACAGTGAAAACCAAGAGGGGGCTCGAAAAGACCCTTTTCTCATGGTCCTTGAGCAGCAGGTGCCTGGCCCTCAGGGGTTGGAGCTATAAAGGTTCCTGGTTTGCCAGTCTGTCCCCTGTTCTTGAGCTCATAAGAACTAGAAAGTATCTCCTACAATTCCTTTCTGAATGAAGCAAAAGCCAGGTGATTGACAGCATTTTGACATGTTCACACATCCTGGTGAGGAGAGCAGTTGGCCAGGAATCCTCTATTGTTGCTTGCTCTCACTCCTGTCCAGTTCCTACCTGGCTCCCACCTTTTTGTGGGGGGCCATACTTTTGTCTGTCTATCTTGGAATCTTAACTGTCTGTAAGGGCTTAACTCAGATGTGGTCCAGCCTGCTTCCCACTGTTAACAGATGGACTCTTTTATTTTATTGGCAAAAGAGTCAGGCAAGTAGCAATTTCTTTGTAGTTGAGAACCAGTTGTAGTCCCCCTTCAACATAAGACATTGTACTCGCACTTCCTGTGTCTGTACAGTACTGATTCACTATAGTAGATTTTTGTCAGCACTGGGGATTGAACCTAGGATTGCACATGCGTTAGGTGTATCCTTTCCTGTTGAGGGAGAGTGCTTTCTGGACTTTGGAAATGGGACATTGAGTTGCCAGGCTGGCCTTGAATTCACACAGTAGCCGATCACACACTGGAACTTTATCCTTCTCTCTAACCTCCTGCACCACTGGGCCAACCTGTGATAGCTGATTTTTTAAGAACCACCTTATTTTATGCATTAGGAACAGCAGGAAGGCTATGATGTACAATTGATCATATATTGTTCTCTGCTCTGAGAAATCTTTACATGTGAACAAAAATGTATCTTAGGTGAAAAATGAATGGAAAATTGTGAAATGTAAGGAATCAGTGTCCAGAGTCACTGAGTGCATATAAAATATGTAGAATTATGTATAGATGCTAAGTCTTACTAAGTTACCAAAACTTACAAAATTTTTGTCTAATTTCCTAATCAAATTTCTATGACAACATTAATCTCTAGAAATACAGTCACTGGCTTTTCTTGGCACTTGCTCTCTGATGAGTTATCAGACTTCCCCATGCACCTAGTATAATGCTGTCTGTACTTTAACCCAAGCTGCCCTCCCTGCCATTCACAATTGCCTAAGTCTTTTCAGGCCTTTCTCTATTTATTTCCATTTTATTTTGTTTTATGTCTATGGGTGTTTTGCCTGCATGCATATGTCTCAGATTCCCTGGAGCTGGACTTGGAGACAACTGTGAGCTGCCATGTGGTTGCTGGGAATTGAACCCAGGTCCTTGGGAAGAACAGCCATTGCTCTTAAACACTGAGCTAGCTCTCCAGCCCCTAAACTTATTAAATAAAACAATTTAAGTATATGGATGTTTACCTGCATGTATGCATGTGCACCATGTGCATACAGTGCCCGTGGTAGCCAGGGGAGGGCATCATCTCCCTTGAACTAGAGTTAAAGATGGTTGGAATCCGTAGCTGATCAGAACTGAGCCTTGGTCCTCTGGAAGAGCAGCAAATGCTCCTACCTGCTCAGCTTTCTCGCTAACTCCATCCTTCCAGACCTTTTCTGATTACTTTTAGTTTTCATCGAGTTATTTCTACTGAGGATTTCATGCCGTGTCTTCATTCTGCACCCTACAGCTTGGCACTCGATATAAATGTGTATTATCTGAAGTTGACACTCGATATAAATGTGTATTATCTGAAGTTGCCATCATTTTGTGTATGTCCTAGTTTGAAAAGTTCTATTTAGGATTAAGAATGCATATACTTTTCTTTGCTGGAACTCATATAAAAATTCCGAGCACACAGTAGAAGTCCACGCACAGAAGTGTTAACTGTTTTATAAAAGTTTGGTACCGCAGATCCTGTAGCCGGGATCCCAAATGACAGCCGACTTGTGAGCCTTTCTAAGACTGTTGTGTTCAAAATGACATTTGCATTTCAAAGTTCAGATTAACTCCCCTGGGGAGATAGATGCAGTCTATATCATTGAGCAGAGCTAGAAAACACTGTTATACTTTATAAATAATCTCTGAAATACTTTACCACAGTAGTTATGGAAACACAGAGAACAAATGTATCTTTAAAAGTAATTATTTCCCAAAGCAATTAGGTTTTCAAATTATGTTAAGGTCCAGGCTTTAGAGTGCCTTGGCTTATGTAAATCTGAATGAGCTTCTTTGTTAATTGCCTCCTAAATGCTTCATTTAGACACAACTCTGTTTCTGGAATTAATTTGATTACATAATGTATGAAAAGCAGCTTTTGTCTTTCTGTTTAATGTAATACAAAAGAAACTGGACCAAGAGGTAAACAGCAGAGGTGGTTAGCTTCCCGCCAGGGCAAATCTGCTGTGTGTGGTCCCATGCTGCTCGCTCGGACATCGATCTGTGCACGGCTCTCCCGTACCTCCTCTTGTACAATTTATGGTGGAAAATAAACTGAATACTTTGTGAGAATGTGGAGTAGGTTTTCCTCTTGCCCTGCCGAGGACTGTCAGATTCTCCTTACATGTCTAGTTAGTTCCTCGATCGCTCTCACTGCCTCTTTGAATTCCCTCCATACCTGTAAACAGTTCCCTTCTGGCCTTTGTTTGACAGCTCCCTCCACCCAGGAAAAGAAAGGACAGGATGCCAGGGAGCTGGGTGGAGACTGGCAAGCCCCAGCCTAGAACTGGCTGCATATGGGAGGACGCTTGGTCTTAAGATCTACCTTTTTTTTTTTTTTTTTTGCTTTGTTTTTTTGTTTGTTTGTTTTTTTGTTTTGCTTTTGGTTTTGGTTTTTTTGAGATGGAGTAGCCCTGGCTGTCCTAGAACAAGCTCTGTAGACAAGACTGTCCTTGAACTCATAAAGATCTGCCTGCCTCTGTCCCTTGAGTGCTGGGATTAATTCCCTGAGTTCAATACCCAGCACCCACATGCCGGCTCACTGTTCTCTGTATACTTTACAACCAACATCCTGGTTCTTTACAACATAAATGTCATAAAATTAAAAAATAAAACAATAGTTCTTTCTCTCTCTCACACTCATACACACACACTTTCTCTGTGTGTTTTTGGTTTAAGAACACTAATATCACACACTGTGGAATTCTAACTAGATCTACATTGATAAAGGAAGATACTGTAAATTTCACTCCTGGAATAATTTGATTTTCTTTATTAAGTTCTTGGAATTAGAGAATATTATATTTCTCAAATTTGGGGGTATAATAATGCTATGGTCTTAGATCTTAGAAAATAATATCTGACTATATTTAAGAACAATATTCATTGGTAGATAAAATTTATTTTAAAATGAAATAATAGAAAATAGAAAATTGTGGGTGTGCTTATTCACATGTGCCCATGTTTTTGTGTGCATGTGTATACATGCTTGGTGCTGCAACCTGGGATTTTCTTCTGACAATCCTTTTGTATGAGGTGATGCTCTGTAGCCTTTGCCACATCAGTGTTCTTTGGCATGCATTCTTATTTGTGACTTCCTCGTCCTATGTTTTTCTTTTGTCCACATCATTTTGTTAGAATTACTTGGGATGAATTTGTAAAATTTTATAAATCTTCTTTTTCTTTCCATACAGCAAGGAAAACTATCATTGAAACAATGTAGGCAGCATAAATACACGCTACTCTTTATCCCCGGTAGAACTGTAAAGAAAATAAGGGAATATTTGTATAATTTCATCACCTCCAAAGGAACAGGTTTAAATATTTGATTTACATGCCTTTACTTAGCAAGAATGGATACTGGGGCATGGGGTTAATATTCAAGCTCCAAACTATGAAGTATCTCATCAATAAAACTCATTGGAATAGAGCTTTATTTATAGAGCTCATTGGAAATACTTAAGAATTGGAGAATTATCTTGGACAGTTTGTGAAATTTTCCTCATGAGGCTGTTCTGAGAGTATCACCAAATACAAATCCAAACCTGTGTGGTTGTTCTAGAGCAAATAGAACAGGCTCTAATGGCAAAAATGCAAATTTGAGTTCTGACAGTGTTATTTCATTCTGATGCCTTATGAGCAGGTAGTCTGTTGGCTGATTCCACTAGAAGAGCATAAACCCTCAATGTGACAGCAGAGCTGGGGTGCACCTGCCTGGTGCACACCAGGCCCAGGTTCAGTCCCCAGCACTGTATAAGCCACATATGGTGATGCACGCCTGCAGTCCCACCCAGGGAGTAGAAGGCAGAGGCAGGTTGATGAGGTCAAAGTTTTCTTTGGCTCCATTGCCAGTTTAAGGCCAGCCTGAACTGTATGAAACCCTATCTGTAAAAACCAAAACCCAAAGCCTGTTACCTTTGTACAATATGTGTCGGATCTTAGGAATACAAATAACCCCTCCCAAACACCCTACAAAATATGGACCAATGAGATGGCTCAGTGGGTAGAAGTGATTGCCACCAAGCCTGATGACCTGAGTTCCACCCCTAGGACTCACATGGTAGAAGGAGAGATTTGAATTGACTTCTGCAAGTTGTTTTCTGACCACCACATGCATGCTGTCACATGCCCTCCTCCCAAAGAAATAATGATTTAGGTTTTAAAAATATTGAATATGAGGCAAGGGAGGTGACTCAGTGGGTGAAGTGTTTGCTGTGCCAGCATGAAGGTGTGAATATCTAGGTCTCCGGTACCACGTAAAAACATGGTGTGATGTCCACTGTAATCCCAGCACTCGGGGAGGGCAGAGACAGACAGATAGTGGGCTCACTGGGCAGCCAGCTTAAGTGCACTCGTGAACTTCCCTTCAGTGAGAAGTCGTAACTCCAAACTGTAAGATGAGCAACAACCTCTGGCCTCCAGACTCATATCCACAGGCACATGCACCCCCCCAACATACACAAGTGCACATAAATGCATCTACTACAACACTGTCCCCAAGCAATCATTGAGACATTATTGAATATTACTTTGTAAGCCATGTGTGCTTTTTGCAGCGCTTCAGTACTCAGAGGGTGAGTTCCTTCTCTGTTGATCTATTCCTAGCATTGATTAGAAAGAGAAAGTGCAGCTACATCTAGAATTGTCCTCTAGGTGTAAAATAACAGATTGAGACTGACCAGAAAGCCATACCCTGGAGGAGCAGTGGTGAGTAGGGTCTTCTGGCTGCTGTGTGGTTGAACCTTTTACTAGGTAGAGGTGACTGGACTGTGAAGGCCCATGAGGTTGTTCTCACAAGGGTTAGGAGCATCTCTGTGGCCAAAAGAGATAGTCCATCTCTGGATTACACTTCCATCTCCATTTAAGCCAGCAAACCCTCCCTGAACTTCCTGCCTCCTGGACCACCCTCCTAGTCATCTTTCTTTCACAGCCATCTTTTGGGTATTCTTCTGTGCTGGCTGACTGCCTCCTCTCGCTAAACTTTACTAATCACTCTTTCTATTGTCCTCTGGCTTCTGCTGTCACCATCAAATGTCCTCCCTGATTTTGAGGCATAGAGTCTGAATATGAGACATAGTACTCATTTGTCTGCACTTTTGAGTGGCTTTTGGCATTGCCTAGGCCATCTCTCCTGTCTGGAGCTGTGATTCTTGTCTTTGTTACACTCATACACCTCTGTTGGCATGATGCCTATTCATGGCTCCTTATACTCCTCCCCATCCCCGGGACCATGCCCAGGGTCTGCCCCAAGGCCATTTTACATGTTTTCAGTAGGTTCTACCTCCTGAAACTTGATGAGCCCAGCAGATACAAGTACCCCTGCAGTACTGACCATGTTTACAGCACTAGTTCTGAAGCCCCCTTCCTTTCACAGAGGATGTACTTCCCCCTGTGTATCATTCCCGCACTGTTCCTTTAGACTGGAAGTCTCTCAGTGCTTTTCTCCTCTAACATTTTGAAGAATTAAAAGTTTCTTATAAGAAATCATTTGAGGGGTTTATGGTGGTATACTAGAAGTCTAACCAAGGAAACAAAAGACATCTATGACTGAAACTTTAAACTCAGAAGAAATAAATTGAAGAAGTTACTAGACAAATGAAAGGCCTCCCTTGCTCATGCATTGACAGAATTAGCAATGTAGAAATGGTTTTACTTCCCAAACCATTCTTTAAGTTCAGTGTAAATTGCCCCTGAGATTCCAGTGTCATTCTTCACAGAAATAGAAAAAAAAAATCTTAAAATTCTTATAGAAACAAATGACCTTGAATTGTCAGAGGGAGCCTAGACGAAAAGAAGACTGCTAGCAGTGTCACCGTGCCTAATTTCAGATTTGCCACAGAGCTTGGTGACAAAGTGTGGTACTGGCATGAAGACAGACACACAGATGAGTAGATTAGAAAACAAATGTGAATCCATGTAGCTACAGCCCCCTGATTTTTTGACAATGAAGAAGGGAAACCTTTGGAAAAATAGTGGTGGGGAAATCCATGTGTAAAAGAATGAAATTCTCCATGCACAACTTAAGATAGATCAAAGACCTAAATGGAAGATCAGAAACTCTGAACATTTCAAGGAGAAACTAGGTAGAGCAATTCAATATTGGGCATGGGGAGGACCTTCTGAATAGGAGTCTGCACCCTCAGGAAATGACAGCAGCTGATAGATGGAACCTCACAGATAAAACACTGCGGTATGGCAACGACACAGTTAACTGAGTGATGAGACCACCTATGGAGTAAAAGGAAAATCTCTATTTGCTATACATCTGACAGGGTTAATACCTAGAATAAAGAGACTAACAACTATACAAACAAGACATCAAACAGCACAATAAATTAGTTAATGATATTGTCTTCAGTCAGTGTTCTATTGCTGTGAAGAGACACCATGACTCCCTCCTGGAAGAATAGCGGATGAAGATTTTCTCTCATTTTGTATGCTTACTCCTTGCTATTTCTTTTGCTAAGCAGAAGCTTTTCAATTTGATGCAATCCTGTTTGTTGATTCTTGCTATTATATCTTGAGTTATTGGAGTTGTATTTAGAAACATATTAATTTGTGTAGGCTGAATCATCCTTATACTCCTGAGAGGGAGCAACCTGGTCATGGTAATATGATCTTTTTAATTTGCAAGTTTGCAGGTAATGTATTAAGTACTTTTTTGGTCTCTCTTTAATTGGTCTGATGGTGGTATTGTATTCTTACAGAGTTTTGTTATTGATGTAATACTGCATTGTGAAACAGGCTTAAAAGCATTCTTTCCTTTCCATTTTATGGATAATTTGAAGAGCATTATCATTATTTTTTTCCTTAAAAGTCTGCTGAAATTCAGCAATGAATCTATCTGTCCTGGACTTTTCTTTGTTTGAATACAAAGTTGTTTTAGACCCCTTTTTATAAGTTTTTTTTTATTGTTTTATGGTACTACATTGTACTAAATATATCCTCCCCTATACAGTAGTAACTCACTTTAGCACTGGGAAGTCAGTTGATATAATATGTCACGGTGAAAGCCTAAATTATTTCACTTAATAAACTAATATAATACATTTTCCTTTGGTGGATGGTCTTTATTACAAATGTACTTTATTTTCTTGCAATGAATATATTTTATTTCTGGTTAGTTAGATTTTAAGTGGGAACATATTAATATATTACCAGTGTATTAATAGGATCCAGCTGTCATAATGAAGCACCATAAATCTGTGTCTTAAATATCAAGAATTAATGGTTTTGTGGTATTGTGGGGCAGACTTCTCCTGGGGAGACACAACACATACATGCATACTCACTACAGGAAGGGAGCCCCTGACAAAGCGAAGTATGGATACTAACTATCACAGTCCAACTTTATGAACTGATGCATTTTATTGGGGTCACTTAGAGAAAGCAGAAATGACTCAAAGACAGCTGTGTCACCAAATCTCACCCCAGCATGGATGACAGCTCACAAAGCTGGAAACCTGGAGCACACTGCATAACCTGTAGGCAGCACCACAGGTTGGAAAGTGTTCTTTCCAGGGGCTCAGTTGTTCTCTGTTTTCTCTAGAAAGTTCAACTGCTCTCTACTTTCAGGGTGTGTCTTAGTCACTGCTCTGTTGCTGCGAAGAGATGCCATAACTGAAGCAACTCTTATAAAAGAAAGCATTGCACAGTTTGCTTGCAGTCTCTAGGGTTAGTCCACTATCATCGTGATGTGGAGTGTTGCAGTAGGCAGGGAGGCGGGCGGGCCAGCAGACAAGCAAGCACAGGCGTGCTGCTGGAGAAGTAGCTCAGAGCTTCACATCCTGATCTATAGGCAGTGGGTGGGGGGCAGGGGAGGTGGCGAGCCTGAGACTGAGACCGGCTGGCTGGTCTCTGCTTCTTTCAGGCTTGTCTTGAGCATTGGAAAGAAGGGACATTGTAAATATGGCCCGTTTCAGGGACTTCCTGAAGCTACTTTGAGTTATTTCCTTTCTTAATGAGCTTCCTTGCAGAATGGAATGTTGGAATCTCTGAGGAAACTGCTCTACAATGTGTGGCTGGGATAATGGCTCAGTAGGTAAGAGTGCTCTGTGAGCAAGTTTGAGGACTTGAATTTGAATCTCCAGCACACATGTAAAGAGCCAGGCATGGCCAAAGTGCCTGTAGCTACATTACTGGAGCAGTGGGCCAGCCTAGCCAAAATGTCAAGTTCCAGTTCAGTGAGAGACATTGCCTCAAGATAGTGAGACAGAGAGCAATAGTGAAAGATACCTACGGTCTATCACAGGCCTTTGCATGCATGCAACAACATGCATGCAGCATTTTCTCAGTTTGGACACTGGAAGTTCCATGCCCAGAGCAGCATGTCGTTCAGTCCTGTGAGGGCTTTCTTTCTGGCTTACATGTGGTGTTCCTCGTGTGGTAGAGTCAGAACCCTGAGGCCCAACCCTGTGACCATAGAAACCTAATTACTTCCCAATGTTCTCGTCTCCAAATACCGTTATGTCCAGTTCAAAATACAGATTTGGAAGTAATATAATTCATCCCATAGCAGCCAACATTAGGGAAAAAAACTATCAAGAAATGACTGGTTTTCACGTGGACTTGTAAACTTGTGTATATGTGCACTCATCAGTATGAATATGTCCAGCCACGTTCTCAGATGCCTTTACACATGGGTGCACATATGTGGAGGTTTAAGGTTGAGGTTAGGGTCTTCCACTGGTCCTAGAGCTCATGGATTCCTCTAGGATGGCTAGCCAGTCACCTTCAAGAATCCACCTGTCTCCTCAGTCTTATCCACTTGCGTCTTCACATATAAGATACTTCTTTTAAAATGACCGTAACTCGGGGATTGCTCAGTGCACAGAGGCACTTGCTGGTGAGCCTGAATGTGACCCTGCGTCCAACAAGGTAGAAGGTGAGAACCAGCTCCCCAGAGTTGTCAGCTGAACTCTACCTATTTACCATGACATGTGCACTTCCCCAGAATAAAATAAATTAATGTAAAACTAATTTTTAAAGGTTGTAACTTAATGTTTCAAGTGGCAATTTATTGGGGTAGTATTGATTTGTTGTCCTTGGCACCCTTTTAATGTTCTTC
>PVIU01032094.1:0-14121 GCA_004026605.1 Ondatra zibethicus
TCTTAATACAGCCCTCTTCTAGTTCTTAATACAGCCCTCTTCTAGTTCTTAATACAGCCTCTTCTAGTCTGCCTCCTGCCAGCAAAGCCCACACCTTTGCCTTCCACTGATACAGCAGTGAACAGAGGAGCCACTGTCCAGGTCAAACTTTGATGTGTGTGTGTGTGTGTGTGTGTGTGTGAGAGAGAGAGAGAGAGAGAGAGAGAGAGAGAGAGAGAGTAGGGATCAACCCCAAGGCCTTGCACATGGTAGGCCGGTGCTGTAAAGCTGTAGCACTGAGCTGCATCCCTAGACTGCTTTCTTTTTGTTATTGCTGTCCTTTCATCATTGGCAATGTCGAGATTTCTCCTAGCATCTTTAGCTGAACAGATTGAGCTCTTGTTCTCACTCTGAGAAAGGGTCTTACTCTGTAATTTATGCTGGCTTGAGACTTACTTTGTGGTTCAGGGTGGCCTCAAACTTGCAGTCTGCTTTTTCTTTGCCCCCTGTATGCTGCCTTCACAGGCATTCGCTACTTTCCTAGTCCCAAAGGCAGCCTCAGTGTTGAGGCATATCAGAACAATGTAAGTGCTTTGATCGTCTCAAGCCCATAATGCAAGCAAGGTGGTGAAGCACAAATAGTAAAAACCCAGAGACAGATATTGGGGTTCGACCTGAAGATCAGAAAAGCAAAGCAGCCAAGCCAGTAGAGAACTCTTACCTCTATGAAATCTTCAGGCTGAAAGAGAGAGTTCCTGTCTTATCCCACCTTGTATTTCTCTCTAGTGCTGGGGTTAAAGGGATGCACCACCACTACCCGGCCTCTATGGTTAAATAGTGTGGCTGCTGGGATTAAAGGTGTGTGCCACTATTGCCTAACCTGTATGGCTGACTAGTGTGGCTGTTTTGCATTCTGATCTTCAGGCAAGCTTTATTTATTAAAATACAAATGAAATATTACTACAAGGAATCTTCTGAATGAATGAATTACAGAGCCTTGGAGCTCCTGTAGCATGGTTGGCATTGAAGGTGGATAGAGCCTTGGCTCTTCTGTAGCATGGTTGGCATTGAAGGTGGATAGAGCCTTGGCTCTTCTGTAGCGTGGTTGGCATTGAAGGTGGATAGAGCTTTGGCTCTTCTGTAGTTTGGTTGGCATTGAAGGTGGACAGAGCCTTGGCTCTTCTGTAGCGTGGTTGGCATTGAAGGTGGATAGAGCCTTGGCTCTTCTGTAGCATGGTTGGCATTGAAGGTGGACAGAGCCTTGGCTCTTCTGTAGCGTGGTTGGCAATGAAGGTGGACAGAGCCTCTACACTTCTGTGGTGTGATTGGCATGACATCTGTTTTTGGCTTCAGAAGATACTTGCTTGGTTTTCACTTTTAATTATAGGTGTCTCTCCTGTTCTATAAATCCACATGTTCAGCAAAACACGTGCACTCCCATGAAAAAGCCTGTTTTGAGAGAAAGCTTCTCTATCTAGCTCTTCCTGCTCAAAATGCCTTTGCTCCTGATTCAGCCCTGTGAATACAGGTTTATATTTAGTCCCACTTGGAGTCTCCATATGTTCCTTCTAAAAACATTTCCTATAAAGGACTTGCTGCTTTGCTCTCTTAGAGAATTGCTGACTGAACATGACCTAGGTGCACCATGTGTCAGGCCTGTTCCTAGGGCATCATGGCTGAAGCAGGCATCAAGGAATAACTCATAGAAAGTTCTCCTGCCACATAGTGTCTTCTGTTTGGAACCCTTGCTTCTGGTGACTGGAGAGGGTCAAGCACACTCTCTGAGGAGAATGAGTTCATCTTCCTGGGTGCTCAGCTATTTTTTACTTTTACCTACTGGCTGGACACTACTGTGCTGTGGGGTATGGAGTGGCCAGACACTGGAAGGCACCTCAGCGTGAGAGGAAGCAAGAAAAGACAAATGTGCTCTTGCTGGTAGAGAGAAGCCATGGTGCTTGATCTCACGAGGGCAAAGCTATCTTGGAGTTCCCAGGAAAAGCCAAGGGTCTTGCTGCCAAACACTGGGTATTTTGTTTTGTTCCTTAATCCCCTCCTTTATTTTATTTTATTTTTAATAATTTCTCCTTTATTTTTTGAGATTATGATATAATTACATCATTTCCACCTTCCTCTTCCTTTTTCCAAACCCTCCCATATAACTCTCCTTACTCTGTTTCAAATCCGTGGCTTATTTTTTCATAATTTTTGTTATATGCATATATGTATATACATACATATTTCTAAATACATAAATGAAACCTGCTCAGTCTTTATAAGGTTTTAGGCCTGGCCTGTAAGAGGCAGAACATGAGGGAGTTTGCTGTGAGATTGTGACTCCTAAGACTGTCAGAAGCTGCGCCCATAAATTCTCACCAACGTGAGTGCTTAAACAAGACCTGAACAGGGAGGACAGCAATGGACAGGCTGATGTGGATAAGGGAGCAGGAGGCCTTATCCCTACACAAAGAACTACAGGCAACTAAGGAATGCTGAGAGCAGGAGACACAGTCTTCACTAGGGAAGAACACACACTAAGTTTTTAATGATTTGATCTTGGCCAGCCTCAGGCTATACCTGATCTTAGGGAAGTCACTCGCTTTTGACTGGAACAGCAAGCTAGAAGACAGGAAAAGACTTCAGAGGTCCTGGCCTGGGATCCTTACTCTGGCCTTTGAGAATCATGAAAAGTTTTGACTCTGTCATGTGTACTGGTGCACTAATGTTTTTCTGCAGGGTTAGAAGTGTAAAGGACTGAGGCAAAAATTCAGCTTGGCCTAAACTCTGCTTGGCCACCAGACTGATACCGGACCCTGACTGGTTTTACTTTCTTGGAGACAGTTTGAATTTCAAAATTCTTGCAGTGAGGTAAGTAATGGTTGCATATTAGAGCATTCATCCACTCAAATGTTTATTTAGTACTGGTCAAGTCACAGATGTGTGTGTGTAAAGCACATCAGCACACAAGCACAGGACACCCATGAGTGGATGCTCCACTGTGCTGCCGAAGAGGAGAATGGGGCATGGTGGCAGTCATCAAGCAGCTGGGAGCAGACTTGATTTCATCAACAAATGGAGAGTCCTCATGTCCCTGCTGTGACACCCATTCCTTCTGAAACTGAACACTTGTCTTCTCTTTGGTGAGGCACTGGGGAATCATTGAAGAGCTTAGGAAAGGTAGTGGCTCTGTTGTTTTAGACAGACCCCATAGGGTTCTTGTATAGCATCAACTTGAACTGGATTATTTCTGACTTCTTGACTCCCTTAGGACAAGTCTGACTCAAGGTTATCCAGACTTAGCTATGGGAACATCCAGCATCTCCATCCAGAGCAGGTGGGTAGTGGTGCTGTAGAAATTCCTCTCTCGGGGCTGGAGAGATGGCTCAGTGGTTAAGAGCACTGCCTGCTCTTCCAAAGGTCCTGAGTTCAATTCCCAGCAACCACATGATGGCTCACAACCATCTGTAATGAGATCTGGTGCCCTCTTCTGGTGTGTAGGCATACATTCTGACAGAATACTGAGAATACTGTATACATAATAAATAAATAAAATTAAAAAGAAAAAAAAGAAAAGAAATTCCTCTCTCACAGATGGGGGCTGTTGAGGAGTTTGGGCTCTCAGTTCTGAGCTTCCACTTCAGGCTAAGCTCGCCTAAGTCCACCTTGCTTGGGATAAGGCCACTGGCAGCTTTTCTCTTCTGCAGGGGGTGGAGGTTGCATGGTCTGATCTCTTTTCCTTGGAATGTCTTTCCTCAAGCACTTTAGATAGTTCTTTCCTTTGTGTTTTTTAAAATTCTATTTAAATGTCATCCCCTTAGAACCTACCTCTGTCACTGAAGCAGCCTT
This sequence comes from Ondatra zibethicus, assembly GCA_004026605.1. Classification (NCBI taxonomy): domain Eukaryota; kingdom Metazoa; phylum Chordata; class Mammalia; order Rodentia; family Cricetidae; genus Ondatra; species Ondatra zibethicus. Next base: position 3,823 of record PVIU01032094.1, read on the forward strand.
AACTCGCCACACTGAACATGGATTGCACTGCACTGCAGCAGTGATAAACTCCAAATCTCAATAACATAAGCCAAGTTTATTATTTCTTGCTCATGTAATAATCCAGTGGTTTGAGCAGCTATTCACCAATCAGTGACTCAAAGACCCAGCTCCCTGACTCTGCCTACCTCTAAGGGTGTGCATATGTAGAGAGAAAGCGTTCAAGCCAGGACTATCAGTCACAAACCTCACTGGACAGAATCCAAGCATTTGCTCCCCTGTGATGGTAAAGGGGGGCTAGGAAATTGCACTTTAAATTTTTTTTATTTATGTATTATTTTTTAGGTATGAGTGCTCTGTGCATGTAGGCCTACATGCCCGAAGAGAGCACTAGATCTCATTATGGGTGGTTGTGAGCCACCATGTGGTTGCTGGGAATTAAACTCAGAATCTCTGGAAGAGCAGTCAGTGTTCTTAATTACTGAGCCATCTCTCCAGCCCCAGAAATTGCCCTTTTAAACAGAGGATATTTTATTTAATCTTCATAGTATGTCCATGAGGAAACTGGTAATACACTAATTTTAGGTATAATGTGGAGACTTAGATTCACCCAAGCTCAGAGTTAAAAACTGTGTTAAAAGGCAGGGTACCGGGCTGGAGAGATGGCTCAGCAGTTAAGAGCACTGGCTGCTCTTCCAGAGGTCCTGAGTTCAATTCCCAGCAACCATATAGTGGCTCATAGCCATCTATAATGAGATCTGGTACCCTCTTCTGGCCTGCAGGCATACATGGAAGGAATGTTGTATACATAATAAATACATAAATCTTTAAAAACAAAAAAGAAGGCAGGGTACCAACATACCCTGAACTTATTCTCAGTACTGACAGCATATATGTAACTGATGAATGAACTATATATTTCCTAAACATAGACTTGTATATAGGTGTTCCTGTGTTCCCTGAGTGGCAGCTTACATGGAGGAGATAGTTTTGCTAACACAGCTAGAAAACAGTTTAGAGCAGTGGTTCTGATGTGACCTGCAGGCTCTGGGGAATCCCGACACTATTCGAGAGGACTGGGATTTCAGAGCTATTCTTATAACATATTAAGGTGGCATCTGCCATTTTCACACTTATGCTTTCATGAGTTCATTGTGGAGTTTTCCAGAGACTTCCAGACATGCGATGATGCCATTGCTGTGATGTAATACATAATGGACATACAGTTGTTGTTTTCTTGTATTGGAAAGTTATTTTAGTCACATATTATGTCCTGATTATGGTTTTCCTTCCCTCTACTCCTAATCCCCCCCTTTCCATCTGGATCTGCCCCCTTTCTGCCTCTCATTAGAAAATAAACAGGTTTCTAAGGAAAGTAAAATAATACCTAACACTTTGGAATAGGGTAAAACAAACAGAAGGAAAAAAGCCGAAGAAAAGGGACAAGAAACAAGCACAGATGCAGAGACCTACTCTTTTGCACACTTAGGAATCCTGTAAGAAGTTAAACTGAAAGCTATAACATATACACAAAGGACCTGCAGGGTAAAAAGATAATATATATAGACACACATACACATATATATTTGTATATATGATCTAAATATATATATGTATGTATGTATGATCTAAAAAGCCCTGATATGACACTACAAGAAAAGGAACGTCCAAAGATGCCATTGAATTCCCTTTCTGCTGGTCATCTGCTGCTCGGCATGTTTTCCTCAGTGAGACTCCCTTGGAGAAAAATGAGTTTTTATTTGCATGTAGTTATCAACTGGACATAGCGTCTGGGTTAGCGATGGGGAAGTGTGTCCACTTCTCCCTTTAGCTCTAGGGCCCTGTCTAGTGCAGACCTGTGTAGTCCCTTTGCATGCTGCCTCAGTCTCTGTGAGTTCAGATGTCCGTCAGTCCTGTTAATTTAGAGGGCCTTGTTCCCTTGGTGTCCTCCATCCTCTCTGGCTCTTATGCTTTTTCTGCCTCCTCTTCTGCAGGGTTCCTTGAACCCTGAGGAGAGGGATTTGATAGAGAAATCCCTCCCCATTTAGGGCTGAGTGTTCCAAGGTTGATCATAGTGTCTGGCTGTGGGTCTCTGTATTTGTTTCCATCTGCTGCAGAAGGAAGTCTGATGATGGATGAGCAATGTATTGATCTATGAGTATAGCAGAATGTCACTTAGGAGTCATTTTATTGCTATGCCCTTTTAGTAGAACAGTGTAGTATTTGGTTTTACCCCAGGTCCCTGGGCTATCTAGTCTCAGATTCTTGGTTACCCAAGTAGTGTTGGGTAAGATTCTATCTTGTGGAGGGGATTTTAAGTCAAATCAGCTATTGGTTGGTTACTCCCACAAACTTTGTACCACCATTGACATAGCATATCTTGCAGACAGGACACCATTGTATTTCTAAGGGTTGGTGGCTAGGTTGGTGTTTACTTTTCTCTTTAGGTAGGATGCAGAATACCTTCCTGTACAAAAGATGCTAGAACATAGGTACAAAGCCTGTACTTAGGCAACAGCTCAGCTCCATATAGTCAGTGAGTAGTATAGATGTTAGCTTCAGCAAGGAGTCCCCACTGTCAGTTTGTGGGGCAGCCTAGAGTCTTGGGAACACTGTGGGTTGTTTGGGGGTTCCTATGGGACCACTTGGCCAACAGTTAATTAGATGTAACCCATTCCCGGTACCAGAAACTTTATTAGGTAATGAGAAATTTAATTGGGGCTCTGTCTTCCCCCATTATATACAATTTTCATTTATATCATCTTCATCTATGTATTTTAATGTAGGTGGTAACTGCATTTTAATTTCCCAACCACCCAGACCTGAAAAATTACACAGAAACCATATTAATTACAACACTGTTTGGCCAATGGATTAGGTGTATTTCTAGTTAGCTCTTACATCTTAAATTAACCCTATTAATCGGTGTATCACCACAAGGCTGTGGCTTACCAGTAAGGTTCCTGAGTCTTTCTCATTTGACAGCCACATGGCGTTTGCCTGACTCTGCCTTCCTTCTCCCTGCATTCCCACTTAGCTCTATTCTGTCCTATCATAGGCCAAAGCAACTTCTTTGTCAACCAATGGTAATAAAACATATTCACAGCATACAGAGGGGAATCCTACATCATTGCCCAGGTAGCCGGTTATCTCTGTCATTTCTTTCACCTTTTGGAAGTTGCTTGATTGTACTTCCTGTTTACTCAGGTAATATTTCCCTTCTCAGGTCTTTGATGGGGTTGAAGACCAGATAGTCATAGTTACTTTCCCCTCATGACTGAACCAAGCCATTTTTAATATAAAACTTAGACTCCTTAGGACAGGATAACTATTGAAACATTTAGCATATGTTTCTTGTTTGATGTTGTTCATGCTGGTTGTAATTCTACTTTTTATGTATGTTTTTGCCTCTTCTTTTCCCTGGACAATACTTGATATTTGTTCTTATGGTCTTATGTACTATAAGTTCAGACAAAAAGCATGTGTGGCCCCTTTTTCTGCTGGATTCGGTTCTAGTTCTCAGGGCATACAGAGGACTGCAGATCGTTACCCTTACTGTGAGTTTATCCCCAAATTAATAAAACTTTGTTATACTCCATTCAAGGCTAGTGTGGAACTCTTTGGTACTACTACATTTTTAGGAATTTTCTACTATCTTAGGTTTCCACACTACACCTCAAATGGCCCTTAATTTTGGCTATCTCTTCCTGCATTCCCTTCCTTGTCATTCTATCCTCTCCTCTTCCCCACTTGGTCCTCCTGTTACAACCCCCATCCATTCCATACTGTCTTATTTTCCTTTCCTAGAGAGATCGATCCCTCCTTTACTCTATGCCTAACTTCTGTGGTTCTACAGACTGTAGCTTGGTTATCATTGACTTAATAGCTAATATCCACATATAAGTGAATATATACAATATCTGTCTTTCTAGGTAAGAGTTACCTCACTCGGCATGATTTTTTTCTAGTTATATCTATTTAACCACAGATTTTATGATGTCATTTTTTTAAACAACTGAGTAATACTCCATTGTTTAATTGTACCACATTTTATTTATCTATTCTTATGTTGGGGACATCTAGGTTGTTTTCAATTTCTGGCTATTATGAATAGAGTCACAACAAACATGGTTGAGTATCTTTGTGGTAGGATGAAGCATCTTTTGGGTATGTGCCCAAGAGTGGTATAGCTGGATCTTGAGGTAGACCGATTCCCATCCTCCTGAGGAACCAACACACAGAGTTCCAAAGTGAACAAGTTTGCACTCCCACCAGTAATGGATGAGTGCTCCCTTATTACACATCATCACCAGCATGAACTGTCATTTGTTTTATTTATTTTAGCTATTCTGACATGTGTAAGATGCAATCTCAAAGTAGTTTTGATTTGCCTTTCTCTAATGACTAAGGATGTTGAACATTTCTTTAAGTGTTTCTCAGCCATTTGAATTTCTTCTTTTGAGATTTTTTTTATTTAGATCTGTACCCCATTTTTAAATTGGGTTATTGGTTTTCTTGCTATCTGGCTTTTGAGTTCTCTTATATATTTTGGATGTTAGTCCTTTATTGGTGTGTATTTGGTAAATATCCTTTCTCATTCTGTAGGCTGCTGCTTTGTATGAATGATAGTTACTTTGTATGAATGATAGTTACTTTGTATGAATGATAGTTACTTTGTATGAATGATAGTTACTTTGTATGAATGATAGTTACTTTGTATGAATGATAGTTGCTTTGTATGAATGATAGTTACTTTGTATGAATGATAGTTACTTTGTATGAATGATAGTTACTTTGTATGAATGATAGTTATTTTGGCTATGTACAGCTTTTTTTTCATGAGGGCTCCTTTATTAATTGTTGATCTTAATGCCTGTGCTAATGGTGTTCTGTTCAGAAAAATCTTTTCCTGTGCCAATGGTTTTAAGACTATTCTCCACTTTTTTCTTCAATCAGATTCAGAGTACCTGGTTTTAAGTTGAGATCTTTGATCCATTTGGAGTTGAGTTTTGTGCAGGGTGGTAAGTATGGATCTATTTGGATTCTTTTACATGCATCCATCCAGTTTAATTAGCACCATTTGTTGAAGATATTATCTTTATTCCAGTGTATACTTCTGGCTTCCTTATAAAATATTAGGGGTATGTGGATTTATGTCTGGGTCTTTAATTCAGTTTTATTGATCACTGTGTCTGTTCCTGTGCTGCTACTGTGCTGTTTTTATTATTATAGTTATGTCATGGAAATTAAGGCCAGGGAGAGTGATACCTTCCATAGTTCTTTTATTATCCAGGATTATATTAGCTGTTTGATTTTGTTTTGTTTGTTTCCACATGAAGCTGAAAACTGTTCTGTCAAGATCTGTGTGCAATTGTGTTGGAATTTTGAGGGGGATTGCATTAAATCTCTAGATTGCTTTTGAGAGGATGACCATTTATACTATGTTAATCCTACCGATCAATGAGCATGGGAGATTGTCCCATCTTCTGATATATTCTTCAATGTCTTTAAGATTTGATTACACAAGTCTTTCACTTGCTTGGGTAGAGTTATCCCAAGATATTGGACATTATTTGAGACTATTGCAAAAGGTGTTGTTTCCCTGATTTCTTTTCTCAGTCCATTTGTCATTTGTGTAGGAGAGCTACTGATTTTTATGAGTTAATTTTATATCCAGCAACTTTGCTGAAAGTGTTTCTCAGCTGTAAGGTAGAAAATTTTTCCTGGTAGAATTTTTTGAGTCACTTATGTATGGTATCATGTCATCTGTGAGTAAATATACTTTGACTTCTTCCTTTCCAATTTGTATGCCCTTGGTCTCCTTTAGCTGTCTTATTGCTTTAGCCAAGACTTCAGGTACTAACTGAATAGCTATGGAGAGAGTGGGCAATCTTACCTTGTTCCTGATTTTAGAAGAATTGCTTTGAGTTTCACTTCATTTAAGTTGATGTTGGCTATAGGCTTGCTGTAAACTGCCTTTACTATGTTGAGGCATGTTCTTTGTATCCCTAATAGCTACAGGACTTTTTATCATGAAGGGTGTTGGATTTTGTCAAAGGCCTTTTCTGCATCTAATGAGAATATTATGTGGGTTTTGTCTTTCAGTTCATTTATTTGGTGGGTTACATTTATCAATGTGTATATGTTGGACCATCCCTACATTAGTGGAATGAAGCCTACTTAATCATAGGGGATAGTCTCTGATGTGTTCTTGGATTCAGTTTGCAAGTATTTTATTAAAAATTTTTGCATCTTTGCTCATAATGGGAAATTGGTCTGTAATTCTCTTTGTTGAGTCTTTATGTGGTTGGGCATCAGGGCAACTGTGACCTTGTAAAACAAAGTTGTCAATGTTCCTTCTGTTTGTATTTTGTGAAATAATTTGAGGAGCATTGGCATTAACTCTTTTTGAAAGTCTGATAAAAGTCTGTGCTTAAAACAATCTGGCCCTTGACTTTTTCTGATTGGAAGACTTTTAATTATGGCTTCCATTTCACTAGGAGTCATAGGTCTGTTGAAATTGCTTATCTGATTTAACTTTTTATTTATTTATTTATTTATTTATTTTTCCATACATTGTTTTGTTTTATTAACTTTGGTAAGTTTGTGTATTGAGAAAGTTTCAAGTTTCTTTTACATTTTCCAATTTGATGGATTACAGGTTGTTAAAAGTAGGTCCTTACGATTCTCTGGATTTCCTCAGGGCCCGTTGTGCCCCACTTTTCATTTTTAATTCGTCAGTCTGGATAATCTCTGCCTTTTAGTTTATTTGGATAACAGTTTGTCATTCTTTCTGGTTTGTCTCAATGAACCAAATCTTTGTTTCATTGATTATTTATCTGTCTGTCTGCTTGTTTGTTCGAGACGGGTTTTCTCTGTGTAGCCCTGGCTGTCCTTGGGACTCACTTGTAGACCAGGATGGCCTAGAACACAGAGATCTTGAATGCTGGGACAAAGGCATGTGCCACCACACTCGGCTGATTTTTTTATCCTTTTGTTTGTTTCTATTTTATTGATTTCAGCCCAGAGTTATTATTTCTTGCCCTCTATTCCTTGGGGGGTTTGAGTTCTTCTTTTTGTATAGAGTGTTCATGTGTGCTGTCAAGTTAGTAGTATGAGATTTCTACAATTTTTTTAATGTACGCACTTAGTGCTATGACTTTGCTTCTTCTGACCTCCTTCTTCATTATGTCCCATAAGTTTGGGTATGTTGCGTGTATATTTTCATTCAATTTTCGAAAGTCTTTAATTTTTTAATTTCTATCTTGACCCATTTTTCATTCAGTAGTGCATTGTTCTTTTCCCATGGGTTTATAAGCTTCTGTTATTTCTGTTGTTGAAGAAATCCAGCTTTATCTATGTGGTGAGATAGGCTGCAGGCTGTTATTTCACTTTTCTTGTATCCGTTGAGACTTGTTTTGTGTCCAAGCATGTGATCAGTTTTGGAGGACATAACATGAGGTGCTGAGAAGAAGGTATATCCTTTTGTGTTTAGATGAAATGTTCTATAGATATCTGCTGGGTCCATTTGGTTTATGATGTCACTTAGCTTCAGCATTTCTCTGTTTAGTTTTTGTCTGAATGACCTGTCTATTGGCAAAAGTGTGGTATTGAAGTCTCCCATTATCACTGTGTGAGAGTCAATATGTGATTTAAGTTGTAGTAGTGTTTCTTTTATGAATTTGATAGATATTATAGATGTGTATAGATGTTAGGAATTGCAATGTAATCTCAGTAAATTTATCCTTTGATGAGTATTTAGTCTTTTCCCCTTATCACTTCTGATTAGTTTTGGTTTGAAGTGTATTTTGTCAGATATTAAAATGGCTACACCAGTTTGCTTTTTAGGTACATTTCTAGGAATACCATTTTCTATCTTTTTATACCCTGAGGTGATGTCTATCCTCAATATCAAGGTGTGTTTCCTGGATGCAGCAGAAGAATGGAACCTGTGTTTGCATCCATTCTCTTAGTCTGTATCTTTTTATTGGGAAGTGGGGACCACTGAATGTGAGAGATATCAATAAGCAGTGTTTTTTGATTCCTGTTATTTATCCTTTATGTGGAGTGTGAGTGTGTCCCCTCTTTTGATTTGCTGGTCTAGGGTTATTTATTTCTTTTGTTTCCTCGGGTGTGGCCAACCTCTTTAGGTTGGCGTTTTCCTTCTAGTGTCTTCTATAGGGCTGAATTCATAGGCAGATATTGCTTAAACTTGGTTTTTTATCATAGAATGTCTTGTTTTCTACATCTGTTATAACTGAAAGTTTTGCAGGTGTAGTAGTCTGGCCTGGCATCTCTGGCTCTCAGAGTCTGTATAACATCTGTCTAGGCCCTCTTGGCTTTTAGAGTTCCATTGAGAAGTCAGATTATTCTAATAGGTCTGCCTTTATATGTTACTTGGTCTTTTTCCCTTGCAGGTTCTAATATATTCTTTCTTTGCTCTGCAAGTTTAGTGTTTTGATTATTATGTGTGGAGTGGAATTTCTTTTTTGGTCCAGTCTATTTGGTGTTCTGTAAGCTTCTTGTACCTTGATAGGCATCTTCTTCATTAGGTTAGGGACATTTTTCCTCTATGATTTTGTGTTTTTTCTTCTTCCTCTATTCCTATTATTCTTAGATCTGGCCTTTTCATAGTGTCCCAGATTTCCTAGATGTTTCAAGCCCGGATTTTTTTCAGATTTAACATTTTCTTTGATGAATGTATCTACTACAGAGCTGGGGATGGGAATGGGAGATTAGAGTGGCGAAATGGAGGGAGAGGTGAAGGTCCGCAGTTAGCCTAACTGTGTGCCTGGTCAGAGTGGCCTTTGGGTTTCCAGGCAGTTCTTGCTGGAGTTGGGGGCTGGGGTAAAGTGATGAGTTGGGGGAGGGAATTTGAGAGGCGAAGATCTGTGTAATCCACTTGAGGTAGGGGTAATGGAGGAGGGGAGGTCTCAGAATGTGTTCTTCTATAGAGTTGGGGGTGAGACTTAGGGATTGGATTTGAAGGAGAGAAGGGTAAAGTGAAGATCTTCAGTTAGCCTACCCACCTCCCTGGCCCAACTGCAGGCATATGCTAGTTAACTCTGTGTGTATGCATGTGTGTATGTGTGTGTGCGCGCGCGTGTGTGTGTGTGTAGGCATGTGACTCTGCACCTGTGCACATGCATATGGTGGCAAGAACTGGACATCCATTTTCTTTGTTGCTTTCCACCTTATTGCCTTGAAGCATTCTTCTCACAGGACCAGAATCTTGCCATTTAGGGTAGCCTGGCTGGAAAGCTATCTCTCAGAATCAGCCTGTTTCTGTCTCCGAACCTGGGGTTACAGGCAAGCATAGCTGTGCCCAGCTGTTTACATGAGTGCTGGGGATTCAAATTCAGATCATCATGCTTGCAGAACAAGTACTCTTACCCACTCAGCCTTCTGCCAAGTCCCTACATATTAACTTTAAACTGAATTAATGGTTTACTGTTTTAAGTTTTAATTTCATACAATCAAGACTGCTGACATAATACACATCAACAGTTATAACCCACATAAATACAAGTCCTTTGGGGCCTTTAATTTTACAGAGTAATGGTTCCCTAGACCAAACAGTAGGAGAAGTGCTACATTTAAATAGTTCAAAAGTTAAAAGAAATCCTTTTAAAAGCCTTCTATCTTAGTATCTTTGTTTATAAACTGAGACTACAGAATATTCTTCATCCTAACTATAACGCAGGGTAATGTCAATAAAGACCAGTGTACCGAGGAGTAGCACGGACTCCTGTTCTGAAGCACGAGCGCCTCAGATGTCTCCTCACTTTCTGTGGATTGGAGATTTCTGGCCTAACCAATCTACCTGGGCTTGCACTTACGAAAGTTCACCACAGCCTAAAGTTTTTGGTAGCAAAACTAATTTTAACTGTATATTTTCTCAACAGTTTTTAACTTCAATGATGGTGTATCTCGCTGCTCTCAGTATGGTGAGTTTACGGCTTAGGACATGGAGGTAGCTCTGTTGGTAAAGCACTTGCCTTGCAAAGATGGGGACCTAAGTTTGTTCCCCAGCAGCCATGTGAAAACCATAGAAAGCAAGGTATGGCAGCGTACATGTGAGATCCCAGTGACAGCAGTGTACATGTGTACATGTGAGATTGCAGTGACGGCAGTGTACATGTGTACATGTGGGAGTCCAGTGACGGCAGTGTACATGTGTACATGTGGGAGTCCAGTGACGGCAGTGTACATGTGTACATGTGGGAGTCCAGTGACGGCAGTGTACATGTGTACATGTGGGAGTCCAGTGACGGCAGTGTACATGTGTACATGTGGGAGTCCAGTGACGGCAGTGTACAT
>PVIU01032095.1:0-13972 GCA_004026605.1 Ondatra zibethicus
GCCTTGTCCCATAGTCACATTGATGAATATCTTGAACATCACCATAGAAATTTTGTCCGATGGATGGAGATAGAGACAGAGACCCACATTCACATCAGAGCAATGGACTGAGCTCCCAAGGTCCAGTCGAAGAGCAGAAGGTGGGAGAAGATGAGCAAGGAAGTTAGGACCGTGAGGGGCTGGACCACCCACTGAGACAGTGTGCCTGATCTAATGGGAGCTCACCAAATCCAGCTGGATCGGGACTGAACAAGCATATGATCAAACCGGAATCTCTGAATGTGGCTGCCAATGGGGGCAGACTGATAATGGCACTGGGACCTATCTCTTCTGCATGTATTATCTTTTTGGGAACCTAGTCTATATGGATGCACACCTTCCTAGGCTTGGATGGAGGGGGGAGGGCCTTGGACTTCCCACAGGGCAGGGTACCATGCCCTCTCTTAAGGAAGCAGGGGGAGGGAGGAGGGGTAGTGGAGGAGTGGGAGGGGAATGGGAGAAGGGGAGGAAGTGTAAATTTTTGAATGAAAAAAAATAAAAGAATATGAACAAAAAAAGAAGTGGCTTTTGGTATGGGTTGCCTTTTCCCCTGAGTGGGCAGTAACCCGGCATGCCTTAGAGTATGTGTCTATGATCACATACATATATTTTAATTTGCCAAATGGAAGGTAACGTGCTACATCTGTTTGTCAGATGATATTGGGTCCTAACCCTCTTGGGTTCACCCCCAGCCCTTGTAAAATGGTGGGAGGGGGTGCAGAGAAACTGTTGGCAAGTCTTACATGTATGAACAATTCTGTTTAATTCTGTTGCAGGGATCTGGGTGTATAGGTATTTGAGTCCTCTTCAGTTGACATGAGTTAAGTCATGCAATTGGGTAGCATTTTGTATGGGCAGGGTTGAGACCTCTATGAGACAGGACCCTGAAGCTGCAGCATCTGCAGCAGCATTCCCTTGGGAAATGAGGTCAGGGAGGTTTTGGAGTCCTCTGAGATGTTGAAAATATGTTTTTTTCTACATTCTAAGAGCGATCCGAATTGTATCATCAAGGCAGAAATAGGATTAGCAGCCAATCTGATATAGGCATAGGGTAAGTGTGGCAGTAGGTTCCCCACGCAAGAGCTGTCTGAATAGAAGATGCAGGGTTCTGGGACCTCTTGTGGAGCAATATATATGGCTATCATTTCCTTATATTGAGCGGATCCTCCAGAACAGAGAATTTTGGTGATCTTTGTCTTGGTCCCCCCTGCAGGGCAAACTACAAAGGCAGCCCCATTCTTCCCACCATCTGTGCAAACAGTGAATGCTTGGGGCAGGGGCCTAGAAGAAAAGACTAAGGGGAGTCTCCAGTGTAGTTCTTGATATAGCTTCACTAACTGGACTCCCCAAAGTGGGTGTTCAGGGTTCCCAGAAATCCCTCCAGGGAGAGGCTCAGTTGAGAACAATGTCTGGCTGCTCATTCTAAATCTTCAAATTTGAATGGAATTATTAATTTAAAGGGATATTTTCCATAATGTCGGAGGGATGTGTCCCTGATTTTTATGATCATATCAGCTATTTGATTGACTAGAGAGTACACTCTGGGAGTGCCCCCCAGGGTGGTGTGTACCCATTCTAGTGGCTGTGACTGCTGAACAATGGCAGCTAGCATGGTCTTTTTTTCTAATAATATCCAGTCTTGGATTGGAATGTTAAGATTATATCTTGCCAAAGAAGCCTGATGGAGCTCGTTGACGAATTCCGTGAGTGCCTGACGGCCCTCAGGGGGTGAGGAAACAATCTCATGATGTTGCCTCCCTTTTAGGAGATCATATAACACATCTAGTCCCCCAGTCTCTACGGGCAACCAGGGCCTAACCCAGTTCATTTCTCCCAGTATCTTTTGTAACCCAGACAAAGTGAGAGGCTCAGGCAGGATTAATTGGGGGTCAGTTCACTTGGGCTTGAGTGAATGTTAATTGGGATCCCAATATATGAAGTGGGGGTACCTTTTGTATTTTGTTTAGGGCTATTTTAAAGCCATGTTGTTGGAGGATATCAACAATAGTGGTTACCCAGGGAGCTAGCCCTGATTACTCCAAATGTCCAATGATTAGATCATCCATATAAACATATAGGAGGGTATTTTCTTTGTCAAAATAAGGAGAGAGGATACTATACAAATATTTTTGGCAAAAGGCCAGACTATTGGCCAGCCCCTGTGGGAGAACAGCCCATTCGTATCTCTTGTCAGGTCGAGAGGAGTTAACTGTAGGAATGGAAAAAGCAAACTTTTCGCAGTCCTTCTCATGAAGAGGAATTGAGAAGAAGCAGTCCTTTAGATCAATTACAGTGAGGTGAAACTGGGAGGGAATTGCTGGGACCCAAGGTAAGCCCAACACTGCAAATAAATTTACATTACAATTTATAACAGTAGCAAAGTTACAGTTATGAAGTATCAATAAAGTAATTTTATGGTTGGGGGTCCCCAAAGCATGAGGAATTGTCTTAAAGGGTTGCAGAGTTGGGAAGGTTGAGAACCACTGTTCTAGAGCTTTTCTTGAATTCCCAACTATGTCCTACCTTCCAAGAAGGGAAAAGAATGAAGGTGAGTGGCTAGGATGGAGACGAACTTGTTTGTAAAATAGCTTTGGAAACTGGTCCAGTTCTTGCTGCAGTTTAAGTTGATCTTTCTTAACATTCAGATACTGAGTCAAGCTGTATGCAGAAACATGTGATTGTAAGCCCACACATGCAGGCATGCAGTTATGTGTAGCTACTGATTGGTTTCTACAAATACACAGGCATTACATATGGACCCAGAGCATGTATTTGCATCCAAATGTAGATTAGCAGAGCTACAAGATCCAAAAACCCATATAATTATGCACACAAGCACATGATTACATGTAATTAATTACATTTAGACGGTGTCAGTCTCTCACACATTTCTGTTCACAGTGGCATGTAGAATCATATACAGTTATTGTGACCCATGATGCATGTTCATATTTCATTGGCTACCTGTTCTTTAAGAGTGAGTCCCCTACTGTGGGCCTGTTCATGTACACACAATCATAACCAATCTCTTCTTTGATCACACAATCACACCCTCATGCACAGTCCATGGATCCCATACCTTTGCCTCTTCTTGCACACACTGCTTTCACATAGGCCCACAGTAGATCAGAGAGAAGACGTGTCACCATAGAGTGTCATCCACACTGCCTTTTGCCCTCAGCGACACCACTGTGTTGTTACAAGGATGAGTAATTACAGCTTCACAAACAGTGCTTTGAGCTTTGAGCTCATGCGTAGGACTCACACACGGGAAGACAGAACAGCACAATCTGAAACTCGTTTCCTTTTTTAAAAAAATTATTATTTTTAAGAAATTATTTTTAAAAAATACCAATCCAAGTTCCCACTCCCTCCCCTCCTCCCATTCCCTCCACACCCCCTCCCATCCCATGCCCATCCATTCCTCAGAGATGGTAAGGCACATTGCTTTGTGGAAGGTCCAAGGCCCTCCCTACTATCTCTAGGCTGAGCAAGGTATACATCCAAAGAGAATAGGATCCCAAAAAGCCAGTACATGCAGTAGGGATAAATCCTGGTGCCACTGCCAGTGGCCCCTCAGTCTGCCCCAGCCATGCAACTGTCACCCACATTCAGAGGGACTAGTTTGGTTCTATGCTTGTTTCTTCCCAGTCCGGCTGGAATTGGTGAGCTCCTATTAGCTCAGGTAAACTGTTCCAGGGGCTGAACCTATCATGGTCTTGACCTCTTTGCTTATATTCTCATTCCTTTCACTAAAAATCTAATAAATTAGAATTTTTGTCAGAACATAGTACACATGGTATTTCAAACATCTGGCCTGGATCTTAGAAGATATTCTCTTCAACCAATGTGGGCTCTGCTCCATTTCTTTTCAAGTTTTTTCTTTTTATTGCTGATTTTAAAACCTTGTCTTAGTTTATAATATGTGAAATATAAACAAAAATAAAAATACACATTTTTGTCAGTTTCTAAAACTGGTAGAGTCCAACAAAAAAGAAAGAAACTCTTCTCCTTGTCTCCCAAGTATCCCTTCTGCCTTCCTCCCATTGCTGGATGGGACAGCAGCAGGAATCAGACAGAACTTGTCATGGGAGGGTTTGCAGAGGCAGTGATTGACCCCACTTTGAGGTTAGGACCTTGGGAGTATCTTAGCTTCTATTTGAAAAAAAAATCCCCATTTCCCAGGCCTGTGTCCCTGGAGTAGCTTCTTATCTCTGAGACTTGTTAACCTTCCTCTTAGGGTCCAATTTGATGGGGATCAGGGCAATGCTCTCAACTCAGAATGCATTCAGGTGCTCTGTGCATAGTGATGGTGCTATTTCTTAGTACCTGCTTTGAAAAGGCAAGAAAAAAAAAAGAGTCAGGCTGACCTGTGGAATACAAGCCAAGTGAACAGAGTCCAGGGTTTTCATAGCTAGCTTTTGAGACTAATCCTCCTGCCAGTTGCACCGTGGCTGGGTACTTCTTGGAAGGATTATAGGAGTGTGTTCATGGGGACTGTGCCTCATGGAGCTGTGGAAACTTATGTGGCTTTCTATATGTTTGTGTGTGTGTGTGTGTATAATTGCATATGTGTATGTGTGTGATAAATGTACAAATAAAAGTGTTTCTTTGAACATGAATGTCTCCAGTAAAGGATTTGATCTATATTGAAGGCACGTGTGTGTGTTGGCCATATGAAGGAATTGGGCCTACATGTAGCATTTTGGGTGAGAATGACTTTCCATGACAGTGTTAGAACAACCATAAAGGAAACTTTCAATATAAAAACTTTCCATGATTCTCTGTTGCATGGTGAATAAACACCAACTATCCAAGCCATAAAGTGTTCTTCCTCCTCCCAGATCATTAATCTTCAATTTTTTCTTCACTACTTCAACAAGAAGACAGTTAAAATGGACTTGGATTTACCTGCTTGCTGAGCTGATGTCACTTCCATACCTTTACACGCACTTTCTCCCACTGTGGAATCAATGCCTTTACACACACTTTCTCCACGTACTTCCTTACTGCTAACACAGCTCCTGCTTCTCAGTTCTCACCTATGTGAACTGTGAGAACCCACTCTGAGCTGTGAGTGCTCCTAATAACTCCTCAGTCACTCCTACTTCAAACCTATGACTGTCCACATACTCTTCCTAAATGATAGTCAAAGGAGTTCAGAGGGAACCTCTTCTGACTTAGATGAGCTGCACTAAGGTGGGGACATACCTGTTTCTGCTTTATTCTCCAGGTTTGGTTCTGTTACTGTCTTCCTGTCCCCCCCTCTTCTCACCAATTTGTTTTCTTATCCATAAAATAGGTTAAGTGTAATAACCATGGCTTCATGTTCCTTATAGTTGATTTTTAGGACTTATAAAATTATTTATCTGTCTTCTCCACTGATGCTAATTGCATGGAAGGACCCAGGTACATCCTTCACTACTAAGATGACAGACAGCACCAAGATGATGGACAGAATTATATGTCTCTGGAAAATTTTTCTAATCAAGGTGAGTCTTTATAGGGTACCTGGACAATACCATGGTGTTAGGAGGCCTTATCCTGACCTCCACTGGCCATGCCTCTTTAGGTGTGTGTATATTGTGTATAATTTAGATAGGTCTAGTAGTATAGACCTGTAATTCCAGCTATTTGGGAGGTGGAGGCAAGAGGATCACAAATTCTGGGTCTGCTTGGGCTATAGAATGAGTTCAAGGTCAGGCAGGGTAACTTAACCAGACTACACATTTAAATAAATAACAAAGAGGGCTGAGAATCTAGAGCAGCGGGAGAATGCTTGCTTAGCATGTATGAGGCCATGGGTTCAATCTCCACCCCCACACAAAGAAAAGGTTCGACTTCCTGAGGAAATATGGCAACTAACCATCCTGCCCAGGACTGAGTATGATCTTAGAATATGGAACTTTTAGAAAATTATTTATTTATTATGTATACAATGTTCTGTCTGCATGTATGCCTGCCCGCCAGAAGAGGGCACCAGGTCTCATAGATGGCTCTGAGCCACCATGTGGTTGCTGGGAATTGAACTCAGGACCTCTGGAAGAGCAGCCAGTGCCCTTAACCTCTGAGCCATCTCTCCAGCCTAGATATGGGACTTTTAAGTTTAAGGCCGAGATAATTCTGAGGAAATTAGAAATGAGATGTTGGGATACCCATGAAGTAGGACATTTGAATAGCTGTTTTAGTTAGCCAAATAGTTTTCTCCATTAGCTTGAACATCCAAGAATGCCATGGTTATATATAGAGAAAAAGATAGATTGGGAGAGGAAGGAGGGAAAAAGGAAGGTGAAAGAGAGAGAGAGAGAGAGAGAGAGAGAGAGAGAGAGAGAGAGAGAGAGAGAACTTTGTGGTTGAAGTATTTACTATTTCTTCATTCTAAGTGCTAGATGGCTGATTTCTTCTTGACATAGAGTATGCAAGGTAAGCCCAGTTCCTAGTTGGAGCCTGCAGAAGTGACTCGGAGGAGATTCTATTGGGACTCAGAATAAAACATTGTTGGAATCCCACACCTTACCACGCTGTCCTCCTATCAGCTATACTCACTCAGGGACTGAAAAGGGAATCATGAAAAAGTGGAATTTAGCACTGGTTGTGTTCTACCTGTAACTCCCAAGATCCATTCCTATTCTGTCTATACAAGGAAAGGCTTCCTAGATAGATGCAGTGTTGAGCTTTGCCTCTGTGGAACTGCGTCAGGAAGATAAGGGAAATGTATACAAATTGTGAGCTTTTTGTGGATGAGCACCAAGAGCTCTACTTTTAGAGGGTCCACTGTGCCCCAGGGCTTGGAGAATGATTGGCCAAAAGGTCAGAGTTTTGGTATAAAACACGTGATATCAACCCTGACCATCTGTATGTTAATCTGAGAATGCTTGTAACTCCTGATGAAATTTAGATAAATTTACCAATTTATCAAACCAAACTTAAAGAAAAATTACCCAGTATCAATAACCCAAAAGCTTAAAATGACTTAAAGTATGTCAGTCAGACATCTAAATGTTTTTGTGCCTGACTCAATGATGGAAACAGAAGATCATAAGGACAGCTTATGTTTAGACAACATGTTGCTAATGTGGATATCTGGTGTGAGTCAGCTAAAACATGACTGACACTGGACAGCACAAAATATCTGATACCACATGTCTGAGAATCCCCCAAAGTAAGTAGTGATGTAATATTGTGGCATTCTGTATAAATGTGGCCTTGAGGTCAAAGACTGAGTTCTTTGCCTTGCTTTAGCCTTTTCCGGTCTGTATGTATGTCTCTCTGTGTAGGCCCATATGCCTACCTCCATGTGGCCTGTGTGTGTGTGTGTGTGTGCCCAACTGTATGCTGGTGAAGAAAATCTATTTTACCTGCCTATGGTCCCTCACAATCTCTTCAGCCTCCCAACATGGCCCTGCTCATGCCCTTTGCAGAGACACAGAACACACAGGCTGCATGCAAGGCCAGGCACTTGTTCCATCATATTCACTCTGGTGTCATGGTTTCTGAAGATAATTTTCTGAAGTTCTGAGGAGCAAAGATACCTACCGGTAGTGAAGAAACCCAAGTGGGCAGGAATCTAGGGACAATTGGAGCTAATGTGGATTGCATTTGGAGTTTCTAGGGATCAGCATCTTCATGCACAGGTGAAAACAAACCTCCGATGCTTCACCAGGTGACATTTTGAACCCCAAGGAACCTGAGGCACCTGCATAGCAACATTACCTGGTCTTGGTGCTTTCTTTAGGTCTCGCTCTAGACTATCTTAGGTTTCTGCCTCCCTTGTGTATGTTTTCATTCCCCTCCCCTTTTATAGTCCCTTCAATAATGACAGGAGACATCCAGATCTGAGGAACACCTTTCTTTATCCACAGTGACAGAAAGAGTGTCTTCATTCCTAACCTGCTTCCTGTGACCAATCACTGGTGCTCCATGCTTGGCAGCAGAACCGATTCCAGGTGCGCCGAAGGGCTTCCTTGACCTCTTTGTTTCTAAGGCTGTAGATGAGTGGGTTGAGAGCTGGAATGATGAGAGTGTAGAACACAGATGCCATCTTGTCAGTGTCCAGGGCATAGCTGGAACTAGGACGCAGGTACATGAAAATGAGGGTCCCATATAGTATGGCTACAGCTGTGAGGTGAGAGCCACATGTGGAAGCTGCCCGCCGACGGCTCTCAGCTGACTGCATGTGGATCACAGCCCCAGCGATGAATCCATAAGACACAGTGATAGTCAATACTGTGGCTGTCTGTATAAAGCCACAGACAGTAAAAAGGAGGAGTTCGTTGAGAGTGGTGTCATTGCAGGAAATGGCTAACAGTGGAGGAATATCACAGAAGAAGCTGTTGACCTCCAGTGAGCCACAGAAGCTCAGGCGGAAGGTAAAGGCTGTATGTACAAAGGCACTCACTGCTCCAGTCAGGCCTGATGCCCCTAGTAAGGCCAGGCATAGTCGGGGTGACATAACTGTGGTATAGAGAAGAGGGTTCCCAATGGCCACATAGCGATCATAGGCCATGACTGCTAACAGGCAGCACTCAGCATCAGCCAGCCCTGCAAAGGCAAACATTTGGATGGCACAAGCTATATAAGGGATGGTGGCATGGGACAGTAGGAGGTCAACTAGCATCTTGGGGCTGATGGCAGAGGAATAGAAGGCATCTAGTAGGGAGAGGTTGGCCAGGAAGAAGTACATGGGTGTGTGGAGCCTGGCATCCACACGAATGAGTAGCACCATGCCCACATTTCCCAGCAGGCTGACAAAGTAGATGGGCAGGAATATCAGAAAGAGGGTCACACGTAGGTCCCAGTGATTCGTGATCCCCAAGAGGATGAACTCAGCAGGTGTAACTCTGGACCAAGTGGAGTTCTCTGAATTCATCCTGTTGGATAGAGACTAAGAAGAGGGAAAGCAAGAGGGAGAATGAGGGAAAGGCTATATCTGTCATAGAAGAGAAAGTACTGTATCCTGGCTTCTAGCCTTAACTGGACAAAATTGCCTGTGCAGCCTTTGACACCATCATAACCATCATAACCCATTCCTAACTCTGAAAAGCCATTGCAGCTTCATCTTCACACAGGCAGAAGTCTGTCTTACTTCTCTGTCTGCAGTCCTGAGAATACTGCAAGTGTCAATACTTGTGAAATGAATGACAGCGAATGGGATCAAATATAGGAATTGAAAATGTCACAACTATATGTTCATTTCCTTTACCAATTTACCAGGGAGGAAAGGAGGCAGGAGAATGGGCAGCAACTGCCTCACCTGTTATGGCATTTAAGGTTTGTTGAGAGAAATTCTTTCCTTTGGATAAGACCTGGTAAAAGAGTGGGCATGTGTCTTGGAAAGACAATGAGGTGTGGAAGGGACGAGGGTGTACCAGTTGACTCTTTACTTTTCTAAGACCCATTTTTTCTTCTCTGTATAATGAGGGGAAGTGGCAAGGACTGAGTAAGATAATGCATGGGGAACATCTCACAGTGTCTACAACAGAGCAAGCTTTCATTGAAAGTGTCAGTGAGACAGCTTTAAGGCAGTCAAAACTAGTGAAATTCTCCATAGGCAGTGTTGCTTCATATGCTTGTGTCTTTTCATTTATTCACTTTATCTAGGACCTACAGACCCACTTCTTTGTGTATCTCCAGTGTAAAGCCCTCCATGACCTACCATCTGTACCTGCTACAGCATACATACATCATGCTATCTCACCTATCTATATCTATCTATCTATCTATCTATCTATCTATCTATCTATCTATCTATCTATCTATCAATCATTGATCTATCTACCTACCTACATATCATTAATCTTTTTATCTATTATTTTGAGATAAGATCTCTCTACATATCCCTGGCTGTCCTGGGATTCACTATGTAGCCAGGATGACCTCAGTCTCACATAGATCTGTTTGATGCTGCCTCAGAATAATATGAGTAAAGGTGTGCACCAACACATGTGGACTAAAATTTTTTTGAATTAAAGTAACTTTTAGATTTATTTTATTTGTAATACATATGCATGTGTGAGTGTGTGTGGGGGTATGTGCATGTGTGTGTGTGCTCAAAGAGTTTAGAGGCATATGATTCCCTGGAACCTGATATGGGTGCTGGGAATTCAACTCAGGTCCTCTGGAAGAGGAGTATATGCTCTTAATGGTTGGGCCATCTCTCAAGCTCCTGATAAATTTTTAATATTTATTTTAATTTTATGTGCATTGATGTTTTGCTTGCATGTATGCCTGTGAGGGTGTTGGATCCCCTAGAGTTGGGGTTACAGACAAGTATGAACTGCTATGAGGGTACTGAGAATTGAATTCAGGCCCCCTGGAAGAACAGCCAATGCTCTTAACTGCTGAACTGTCTCTCCAGCTATACTGAAATTTTTTAATGCATAAATATCTGTTTATATTAAGGAATGGAATGTGATGCTATGATATATGAAAGATTTAGTCAATAGTGGAACATATTAGAAGACCCAGAGATATACCCACACGCTGGACACTTAAATTTGATAAAGGTATGAAAAATATGCATTGAAAAAGACAGTGTTATCAAAAATACTGCTGACAAAATTAGATCAACCTGTGTAATTGTGAAAGAATGAAATTAGATCCCTCCTCTCGTTTTCCATGCAATTAAAAGTAGATTAAAGACCTTCATCTAGAGGACTTTCCCTTCCTGTCCTGAGATAGGAGGTCCAGACGTCTATCCAGAGGGATGAGTGTGTACAAGCCTTCCTGGAAGGTCCACACCCGCTAAGACTCCCCTGACTGCAATCAAAGGAAGAGATGGGCAGGCGCCAATCCAAGAATTCCTCCAACAACCTGAAAAGCAACATGGTAACACCAGAATCCAGCGAGTATGCAACAGGAAAACCTGAGCAACCCAACCCAGAAGAAGTAGAAGAAATCGACTTAAATGTAACATGAAAGTGATAGAGGCCTTTAAAGAAGAGGTGAAAAACTCCTTTGAAGAAAGGGATGAGAAAACTAACAAAAAGTTAGAAGAAATGAATAAATTCCTCAAAGATACCCTAGAAAACCAAGAAAAAGCAATCAAACAGGTAATGGAAACAGTTCAAGACTTAAAAATTGAAATGGAGGCAATGAAGAAAACACAAACTGAGGGAAGGCTGGAGATGGAAAATCTGGGTAAATGAGCAGGAACTGCAGAGACAAGTATAACCAACAGAATACAAGAGCTAGAAGAAAGAATCTCAGACACTGAAGATACGATAGAGAAAATAAACTCATTGATCAAAGAAAACAACAAATCCAACAAATTCGTAACACAAAACACACAGGAAATATGGGACACCATAAAAAGACCAAACCTAAGAATAATAGGGGTAGAAGAAGGAGAAGAAGTACAGCTCAAAGGCTCAGAAAATATATTCAACAAAATTATAAAAGAAAACTTTCTCAACCTAAAGATGGACATGCCTATGAAGGTACAAGAAGCATACAGAACACCGAATAGACTGGATCAAAAAAAAGCATCCCCTCACCATATAATAATAAAAACACAAAACATACTGAATACAGAAAGAATACTAAGAGCTGCAAAGGAAAGAGGTCAAGTAACGTATAAAGGTAAACCTATCAGAATTACACCTGACTTCCCTATGGAAACCATGAAAACCAGAAGGTCTTGGATAGATGTGCTGCAGACACTAAGAGACCATGGATGCAAGCCCAGACTACTATACCCATCAAAGCTTTCATTCACCATCGATGGAGAAAACAAGATATTTCAGAATAAAAACAAATTTAAGGAATATATAGCCACAAACCCAGCCTTACAGAAAGTACTAGAAGGAAAACCACAACAACACCCATAATAACTCAGACATCTAACAGCCCTCCACTGGCACAACTCAAAGAAAGGAAACACACAAACTTGACAACCCCCCAAAATTAACCACAGTTAATAACCTCTGGTCATTAATATCACTTAATATCAATGGACTCAATTCACCTATAAAAAGGCACAGGTTAAGAGAATGGATACAAAAAAGGATCCAACATTCTGTTGTTTACAAGAAACACACCTCAACCACAAAGACAGACATTATCTCAGAGTAAAGGGTTGGGAAAAGGTTTTTCAACCAAATAGCCCTAAGAAACAAGCGGGTGTGGCTATACTAATATCGAACAAAATCGACTTCACAGTAAAATCAATCAGAAGAGATGGAGATGGACATTTTATACTCTTAAATGGAATAATCCATCAGGATGAAGTCTCAATCCTGAATATATATGCCCCTAATATAAAAACACCCACATATGTAAAAGAAACATTACTAGAACTCAAAGCATACATCAAACCCCACACACTAAGAGTAGGAGATTTCAACACTCCTCTCTCACCAATGGACAGGCCAACCAGACAGAAACTTAACAGAGAAATAAGAGAACTAACAGAAGTAATGAATCAAATGGACTTAATAGACATCTATACAACACTCCACCCAAACAGGATAGAATATACCTTCTTCTCAGCATCTCAAGGAACCTTCTTGAAAATTGATCACATACTCGGTAACAAAGCAAACATGCACAGATACAAAAAAAAATTGGAGTAACCACCTCTGTCTTATTGGATCACCATGGAGTAACGTTAGAATTTAACAACAATTACACACCCAGAAAACCTACAAACTCATGGAAACTGAACAGTCAACTAATGAACCACTCCTGGGTCAAGGAAGAAATAAAGAAAGAAATTAAAGTCTTCCTTGAATTCAGCGAAAATAAAGACACAACATACCGGAACTTATGGGACACTATGAAAGCAGTGCTAAGAGGAAAGTTCATAGCACTTAGTGCCCACATTGAGAAAATGGAAAAAGCACACATTAGTGATTTAACAGCACACCTGAAAGCTCTAGAAAAAAAAGAAACAGACTCACCCAGTAGAAGACTGAAAAGAATCAAACTGAGGGCTGAAATCAACAAAATAGAGACACAGAAAACAATCCAAAGAATTAATGAAACAAAGAGCTGGTTCCTTGAGAAAATCAACAAGATCAACAAACCCCTATCCAAACTATTCAAAAGGTGGAGAGAGAACACTCATAATAACAAGATCAGAAATGTAAAGGGGGGACATAACAACAGACACTGAGGAAATTCAGAGAATCATTAGGTCTTACTACGAAAGCCTGAATGCCACAAAATTGGAAAATGTAAAAGAAATAGACAGTTTTTTAGATAAATACCATATACAGAAATTAAATCAAGACCAGGTGAACAATTTAAATAGACCTATAAGTCACGAGGAAATAGAAGCTGTCATCAAAAACCTCCCAACCAAAAAAAAAACCCAGGACCAGATGGTTTTAATGCAGAATTCTACCAGAACTTCCAAGAAGAGCTAATACCTATCTATACTCCTTAAGTTGTTACGCATAATAGAAACAGAAGGGTCATTGCCAAACTCTTTTTATGAAGCTACAGTTACCCTGATACCAAAACCACACAAAGACACAACCAAGAAAGAGAATTACAGACCATTCTCACTCATGAACATCGATGCAAAAATTCTCAATAAAATACTGGCAAACCGAATCCAAGAACACATAAAAAAATCATCCATTATGATCAAGTAGGCTTCATCCCAGAGATGCATGGCTGTTTCAACATATGGAAATCTATCAATGTAATCCATCATATAAATAAACTGAAAGAAAAAAAACATATGATCATTTCATTAGATGCTGAAAAAGCATTTGACAAAATTCAACACCCCTTTATGATAAAGGTCTTGGAGAGATTAGGGATACAAGGATCATATCTAGATATAATAAAAGCAATATACAGCAAGCCGACAGCTATCATCAAATTAAATGGAGAGAAACTCGAAGCGATTCCACTAAAATCAGCAACAAAACAAGGCTGTCCACTCTCCTCATATCTCTTTGATATAGTGCTTGAAGTTCTAGCA
>PVIU01032096.1:0-13965 GCA_004026605.1 Ondatra zibethicus
AGGGCATGGTGCCCTGCCCTGTTAGAAGTCCAAGGCCCACCCCCATCCCTCCTGGCCCAGGAAGGAGTGCATTCAAAAAGACTCGGTTCTCAAAAAGTTAATACATGCAGAAGAGATAGGTCCTGGTGTCATTGTTTGTGGGTTCTCCATCTGCCAACTTTCGCCGCCACATTCAGAGAGTCTGGTTTGATCATATGCTCATTCAGTCCCAGTCCAGGTGGATTGGTGCGCTCCCATTAGTTCAGGCACACCGTCTCAGTGGGTGGACCAGCCCCTCACGGTCCTAACTTCCTAACTCATCTTCTCCCACCTTCTGCTCTTCAACTGCACCTTGGAGGCTCAATCCATTGCTCTGATGTGAATGTGGGTCTCTGTCTCTATCTCCATCCATCGGATGAAATTTCTCCCACCTCTATCCCCTGGCGGGTCCTGTAGATTTTTTTAAAAAAATATTTTTATTATGTTTTATTGAGCTCTACAGGTTTTTCTGTTCCCCTCCCTTTCTCTTCCCTCTTCTTCTACCCTCTCCCATTGTCCCCATGCTCACAATTTATTCAGGAGATCTTGTCTTTTTCTATTTCCCATGCACATCAGATCATTGTTGTCTAGGTTCTCTGGGATTGTGAATTGTAAGCTGGTTTTCTTTGCTTTATGTCTAAAGGCCACTAATGAGTGAGTACATATGATACTTGTATTTCTGGTTCTGAATTACCTCACTCAAAATGATGTTTTATAGCTCTATCCATTTGCCTGCAAATTTCATTATTTTTGTTTTTTGGCTGTGTAGTACTCCATTGTGTTAAATGTACCACATTCTCCTTATCCGTCTTTTGGTCAAGGGGTATTTAGATTGTTTCCAAGTTCTGGCTATGACAACCAATGCCCCTTTGGATATCAGTATGTCAATTTCTCAGAAAATTAGGAAACAGCCTTCCTCAAGACCCAGCAATACCACTTTTGGGTATATACCCAAAGATGCTCAATCATACCACAAGGACATGTGCTCAACTATCCTGTAGATACTTAAGTGTTCTCTCTGATCATTGCCCAATGTCCTGGGATAGCATGGCCATAGCTATTATTACTCTCTGTTGAGGTTTGAAAATAATAGTTCCTTGGCTTTTTCCTCTAACCCTAGTCTCATTTCTTCTTGTCAATTGGGTTAGTTTTTTTAAAACATGCCAATATTTTTATATGATTCATTGAGTTTTTCATTTCCAATACTTTATTTGGTTCTTTTATAAATCTCAATTTTATTCATAGTATTTTTCTTCTGTGTTGTTGGCTCTTTCATCCATACTGCTGATTTTCTCATCCAGTTTGTTGACTTGTATGTGACTGACATTCTCTCAGATTCCTGAATTAAGTTAATATTGTTCATATCTTTTCTAATAAATCAATATTTTTTACTAGTAAACTTTTGAAATATTCACCTGACATTTCACTTATTTCATTATATTTAAACTCAGTAGTTGAGGAGTTATTCTCTTTTGGATGAGTCAAAGTGATTTGATTTTTTTTTATTTTTATGGGTTTTTGTGTTGCTTTTCACATATCTACTGGTTTGGATATGTCTTCAAGTTTTATTTAGGGATATTGCTATTGATCCAACTTTTATTGATAGTTTCATCCCTAGGAACACTCAAGGGGGAGTATGATAGCTGATATTGTCAGAATGACACGATTTAGTCTTTAAGACATAAACTCTGGGCATGTCTGTGAGAAAATTTCGAGACTGGGTTAATTGAGATGGGAAGACCCAAAATAAATCTGGGTCATGTAATTTCATATGTTGGGGTTGTAGACTGAATAAAAAGGACAGAGAAAGTTGAAATCATGTAATCATTGTAATTTTTGTCATGCTGGACTATACTCTCAAACTATAAGTCAAAATTTATCATTCCTTAAGTTATTTATCCTAGTTTCTTTTCTAATTCTGTGGTAAATCACTACTACCAAAGCAACTTAAAAAAGAAGGAAGGGTTTAATATGGACTTACTGTTTCAGAGGGTTAGAATCCATAATGGCAGAACAAAGCCATGGCTATTGGTACAGGTGAGACCTTGTGTCCTTAACCAAAAGTAGAAGGCAGAGAGAGAGAGAGAGAGAGAGAGAGAGAGAGAGAGAGAGAGCCCAGCGATGTTGTTATTCCAATAAGACCATACCTCATAATCCTTCCCAAAAGGTTCCACCAACTGAAGAGCGTGTATTCAAGCATATGATCCTATGGAGCCATTCTCATCCAAATCTATGCAGTGCGTTTTAGGTATTTTGTCACAGCGATAAGATTAGTGATGAAAAGAACTAGAGAAATGTTAAAGCAACATTGTCAAACCATAAAAAATAGAGCACAGTTAAAACTTATTAAAAAGTACATCACCAGAGATCATAAAACAGAAAATGCCAAAGAAATGTAGATTGTACTACAAAATTAAAAGGTGGTTAGCATAAATGTGGAATATAGTGAATGAATGAGTAAAGGAAAGGAGTCAGAGAAAGAGGAAAATAAAGAAGGGGCAAGTAACATTAAATAAATGGTAGGAGAAAAGAATACAATTGGAGGCAGATGTTATAGAAGGGAAAAGTCTGATAAATTAGAAAAAAAAATGAAAATAGTTTTCCCAATAATGAGAAAGTACAAAAGGGTACATGAACATGCCAAGGGAAATAGAAAATTAAAACATGAAAATGAAAAAGTTTTACAAAAAACAAGATAAAATGAAAATACCACTGAATGTATGATGGGAAAGTAAAAAGGGAAACATAAAGACCAAAAAAGAAAAGGGGAGGGAAGTAAATTGACCCAAAAAGTCAACTGAGCAAAATTAAACAAAATCAGATGGCTATATGGAGGGGAAAAATAACAAAAAGAATTGAATTCAATAAAGTAAAAACAGTAGCAAACCTTTCATATAGGAGGCTGGGGAGAGGACTCAGCAGTGAAGAGCACTGACCGTGCATCCAGAAGATACTGGTTCAGCTCCCAGCATTGTGACTCACAACCATTACAAACCTAGCTCTTGGATACCCAACACCTTCATCTGGCCTCACATCATTATATGCATGTGGTTTTCAGACTCATTCAGGCAAATACTCACACATAAAATTTAAATATTTTAAAAATTATACATAAACAATAAAGTAATGTGGGCTGGGAAAAATACAAAAATGAAGTATTGGAGCAATTGCTTTCTTGGTCCTCAAAAATTGGAGGCTGCCATCTATATTCTCTGGGATAAGGTCCCCTGAAATTCC
Organism: Ondatra zibethicus; assembly: GCA_004026605.1. NCBI lineage: Eukaryota > Metazoa > Chordata > Mammalia > Rodentia > Cricetidae > Ondatra > Ondatra zibethicus. Next base: position 3,256 of record PVIU01032096.1, read on the forward strand.
AGATTCTTGTCCTTCCTATGTTTTATGCTGGTGTTGGACCCATACCAGAGCAGCATTTTAGATCTACCACTATGCCCCTTAATTTAGTAATTTACCTTCCTTGAACACCAAGCGTTGGTTGGTTGGTCACATTTATTTTACAGTCTGTGGGTTAGTCAGATTCTCAAAATTTCTGAATGTCCTAGACCACAACTTAGAATGATTAATCTATTGAAGGGTGCCTTCCAAATGTATGGTAATTAGAGAAACAACCACATTACCTAGAACTGTATGGGAAGAGAAACTGCGTCTTTGTTTTTAAGCCATCTGAAGTGTAGAGTGCCCTCTGGGAGGACTGCATCTGGGGGTTTCAGGAGACTGCAGTTTGTAGGTTTTGAAGCAATAAGGAAGACAGGTGTCTCCAAAGTTGATACACCTATTGACCTCAGTCTTGGAGTTCTTAAACTTCGGGTTTATTTTCTTTCTTTTTAAAAAAAGAGGTATTTATTATGTATATGGTAATCTGTCTTAATGTTTTACTGCACACCAGAAGAGGGCAACAGATCTCATCATAGTCACCATATGGTTGTTGGGAATTGAACTCAGGACCTCTTAACATCTGAGCCATCTTTCTAGTCCAGAGGTTTATTTTCAATTGATGGAAGGTGGTGTAGGAGGTTCTTCTGTATTTGTGTTGCCTTCATTGGTGAATAAAGAAACTGCCTTGGCCTTTTGATAGGGCAGAAATCAGGTAGGTGGAGTACATAGAACAAAATGCTGGGAAGAAGGCAGTGTGGCAGATGCCATGAAACTCCTGTCTGAGACTGACGCTGGTTAGACTCATGCCGGTAAACCATGACCTTGTGGTGAACATTAAATAATGTGGTGAAGATTAATAGAAATGGGTTAGATCAAGATGTGAGAGTTGGCCAAGAAGAGGCTAGTTATAATGGGCCAGGCAGTAATTTAGTTAATACAATTTCTGTGTGGTTATTTGAGGTGTAAGCTAGCTGGGCAGACGGGATGAAAAGCAGGCCCACTCTCTCTTACTACAGGAAGGTGCTCCAGGGCACCTAGGACAGAGTTATGTATGCACTTTACTGCCTAAATCCAGCTCCCAATAAGCTGTGCTTTTTAATTTGCTGTCATCTGGCTCTCCTGCTTTTTTTCCTCATCTTGGAGCTGTAACAGGACAAAATCAAGCTACATTATTTGTGGTTGCTTCATGTTCTCAAGCCTCCAGGATAACTCAGATTTCTACAATAGATTCCCTCTTAAGGTAGCAGTGAGACGTTCTTCTCGAAGACATACATAGTAACAAAATGGTATTCCCCTCCATGGGAGAAATGTCTGCCTTACCCAAACTTACAACTAGAATCCATGCTTGTGAACTCTAGACTTTTTTTTCATCATGGCCACTTGATTTAACTTTCGGATGAGGTTCCTACAGAGCTGCACAGCTAAAACTGTGTTTGCCTTTGTTTATACTTACTCTTGTGTCACCTGCCCCTCTCCTACACTTTCATCTGTTCTAATGCTGCCTTTGCAAGCTTCTAAAGCTTTTCTCTCTTTCTCTGTTTTAGGCAGAGTCTCCTGTGTCTTATTCTAATTCTTCTTCACCAAGTCATATGTATACATGTTTAAATATACTACCTTTTAGAAAATGTAATCCTTTAAAAAAAACAACAGCAACTAATGAATATATGGCACAAAACTCCCATTAGACTGATTTTCTACAATTATTTCAGTTTTACATATCAACAAACTAATATGTAAATATTATATGCAAGCTCATCAGTGATATTCTTGAATCCCAATGTGGTCCTATGATCTTCACTACTACTTATACTGCTTCATCTGGGGAACAGAAATATCTGTAGTCTGTAGTCATAGCCACTCCAGAAAGTGTACATGGAATTTCTGTAAGCTTTTAGGAGAATGAGGGTGGGGGAGAAGACACTCCTCCCAGCGTTCTTTCATTTTGGACTTGAAAGTGAAATTCTTGACTATTCTTGCAAGACAAAGCCATGCATGCTGTGTAACTGGGAAAGCCTTCACTGGGGGATTTGTGTATAGAAAAACTGTGAAGTGTGTCCAAAATATTTCCCCAAAAAAAGAGTTTATAAAAAAAGCTGTGAATATATGTGTGGGAATCTCTACATATGTCTAGCTAGCTTTGCAAGATTCTGGCTCTCACAGCGCTAAAACACTGAATTATTCAATACAAAAATATGGTTGATCGGACGAGACTCACACAGATTATAAAAACACGCAAAATGTGTTGTTTTCCAGGTATTTATACTCACATATTTTGAAATCTTTCAGGCTATAAGATAGTGGGAACTATACACAAAGTAAGGTTTTATTAGCAAACTTACTACCTCTTAAAATGTATGAGCTCAGAAACCCTATCTCTATAATATTCTTAGGAAATTACTGTTAAAATATCATCATCAATGCATAAAGATGAGATATTTTGTTTGTATGCGCCTATCTCAGTCTAACTCTATTCCAAAAGACATTTCAGATTTATGCTCTTTTCTGATTCCAAACAAAACAAGGCTTCAGAAACAAACAAAATTCTCACTGTAGAATGATATTCTTTATTAATGTCCCTAGATCAGAGGTCCTTAACCTAATGCTGTGATGCTTTAATACAGCTTCTTATGTTGTGATGATCCCCAACCATAAAGTTATTCACAATAGCCAGAACCAGGAAACAACCTAGATGCCGCTCAAAGGAACAATGGATAAAGAAAATGTGTTACATTTGCACAATGGAGTATTACTCAGTTGTAACAAACAATGGCATCATGAAATTTACAGGCAAATGAATGGAATTAGAAAAAAAACATCCTGAGTGAGGTAACCCAGACCCAGAAAGACAAACACAGTATTAAATGTAAAGCAAAGGATAACCAGGATATAATCCACAGTCCAAGAGAAGCTAGGTAAAAAGTAGGACCTAAGAAGGATATATGGATTGCCTAGGAAGGGGAAATAGATGAGATCTGGGTAACCTGGGGTGGGGGGTAGAATGAAAGAGATGGGGGATGGAAACATGAGGGATCAGGATAGTAGAGCTTGGGGAGGGGTGAAGCAGGAGAATAATGAAAGAGCTATCTTGATAAAGGAGGCTATTATGGGGTTAGGGAGAAACCTGGTACCAGGGAAACTCCCACGAATCCACAAGCATAATCCAGCTAGGACTCCTAGCAATAGTGGAGAGGGTGCCTGAACTGGCCTTCTCCTGTAATAAGATTTGTGACTACCCTAATTGCCATCACAGAACCTTCATCCAGTAACTGATGGAAGCAGATGCAGAGATCCACAGTAAAGCCCTGGGCCAAGCTCCAGGAGCCCAGTTAAAGAGAGGGAGGAGGAATAATATGAGTAAGGGGGTTCAAGATCATGAAGGGGAAATCCACAGAGACAGCAGACCCTATCTTGTGGGAGCTCAGGGACTCTAGACTGACAACTTAGGGAGCCTGCTTGGGACCTACCTAGACCCTGTGGTTAGTATGTAAAATAAATAAAAAATTTAAAATTAAAAAAATAAATAATTAAAAGAAAAATATTTTCTCTACTACTTCATAACTGTAATTTTTCTATGGTTTTGAATCATAATGTAAATTTTTTTTTTAGAGAGAGAGAGCTGCCGAAGGAGGGTCACGGCCTACAGGTTAAGAACCGCTGCCCTAGATGTTGTAGCACAGCTAAATATATTTTTGGATTTCTGCCCTCCATTCTGATTGTTATCCAGAACTCCTTCGCCCAACACTAGGTTGTGTAGGGTATCCTATTATAATCCCATATTTCCCAAAAGACTTGTTCGTAATTACTCTCTGTCTTCTGAAACTTGCAGCCTTTCCTAATTAAAGAATCCAAGTAATTACCTATACTGTTAGGCTAGTTGATGCTTCTGTCTTCCAAACTCTTAGGACATACCTTCTCATCCACATGATTCCCGTAAGTCCTCACCAGTTTGCAACCATGAATTCTCTAAGATACTGACTTTGTGACTAAATCATGGTAGAGATATTAGAGACTATCCAGGAAAAGATTTTAGCTAGAGTTACAAACTTTGTCTGTATCTTGCCTTGTAATTTGTCTGTAATTTGCCTTGATAATCGATAGGACTGGATCAAAGTCAAGAAAAATTCTGGTGGATAAGCAAAGGTGAGGAAACTCCCTGATTCTACAATAAACTCTATCACTTTACCACAAACTTCCATCCATGCAGAGAGAGAATTATGGAGCATTTAAAAAGAAACATGTTGAAGTTTATTACTTAGTTACAGAACATGAACAAAGACTGAAAATTATGAGATATTATTTCTCATCATAAAATTTTTATCATCAATTCACTTACTTGAATACAATTCCAGCTATATCAATTTCTTGCTGTTAAGACAGAGGAGCCAAATATAAGGTGTTGATTTGTTCAACAAACAGACAAAAACTATATTTTATGCCAGGCATGGTGTCAGGTGGTAGATGCAAACCACTGCACAAAATAGTCAAGGCCTCTACAGTTGAGGCTGTAGCTTAGTGGTAGTGTCTGACCAGAATGCCCAAGTTCCAGTGCCTAAAAACCAATGAGTGAAGTGTGTGTGCGTGTCCTTCTGTGTGTGTCTGCCACATACACCCACACACTCATAATACTTTCTTTTTATTGAAAATAGATTCCTTTTTCACATAATATATCTTGATTACAGTTTCCCTTCCCACTCCTTCTCCTCCCCTCTCCTCCCATCTTTATCCACTGCCTTTCTGTCTCTCATTAGAAAAGAATAGACTTATAAGGGATAATAATAGAATATAATATGATAGAACAAAAACTATCACATTGAAGTTGGACAGGATAAACCAACATAAGGAGAAGAACCCAAGAGAAGGCGCAGAATCGGCGACTCATTGTGCACTCAGGAATCCCTTTGGAACACTAAACTAGAAACCATGTCAGAAGAGCAGAGGGCCTGGTGTAGACATGTGCAAGCTTTGTGCTCGCTGCCCCAGTCTCTGTGAGTTTATATCATATAAACTTTGTTCAATTTAATTTAGAAGGCTTTATAGCAGCATATTATTTGTGTTTTAATAAACAAAGCTTGCTTGAAGATCAGGGTGCAAAGCAGTCACACCAGTCAGCCATACGGGCCAGGTGGTGGTGCCACACACAGCAGCACTGTAGCCAGCCATACAAGGCCAGGCAGTGGTGGCACAGGACTTTAATCCCAGCAGCCACACTAGTTAAACATAGAGGCCAGGCGGTGGTAGTGGACGCCTTTAATTCCAGCACTAGAAAGGAATGTAAGATGGGAGGAGACAGCTCTTAGGCTCATTCTCAGTCTGAGGATGGTCAGAGGCAGGATTGCCTATTTCAGTCTGAAGTAGAGGTAAGAGTCATTGACTGGCCATTTTGCTTTTCTGGTCTTCAGCTTGAACCCCAATATCTGTCTTTATTATTTATACTACAGGCCTTGTTTTCTTGGTGTTCTCCATGCCCTCTGGCTCTTATACTTTTTCTACTTCCTCCTGGGTGTGGAGGGATTCCCTGAGCCCTGAGGAGAGGGATTTGATGGAGACACCCCATTTAGAAGTGAGTGTTCCAAGGTCTCTCAGTCTCTGTAATTTCTAGCTGCGAGTCTCTGTATTTGTGACCATCTGCTCCAGGAGGAAGCTTCTCTGAGGATGTCTCAACAAGGCACCGATCAATGAGTATAGCAGAACACCATTAGGAGTCATTTTGTCACTATCTTTTAGTTTTATTTTGTTTTAAGACCAACAGTAAGTAAGTCGTTTTACTATAGGGGCCAGGGTCATCCAGTTTCAGGTTTTTGATCACACTAGGAGTGTCAGGTATGGGTTCCATCTAATAGAGTGGGCCTTAAGTCGAATCAGATACTAGTGGTTACACCAACAAATTTTGTGCCACCATTAACTTAGCCTATTTTGCAGACAAGACAGCAGTGTAGATCACAGAGTTTGTGCCTGTTTAGGTTTTTCTTTTGATAGTGTGCAAAAATATACTCCTGTACCAAAGACACTAGAACATAGGAGGCAAGGCTCTATGTAGGCACATGTTTAGTGAGTTGTGTGGGTGTTGTCTTTAGGAATGCAGCAAACTTGTTGTCAGTTTGTGGAGACCAATCTATTGTCTTGGAATAACCTGTGTTGTTTGTAGATTCCCATGGTATCCCTTTGGTAAACAACTCAATTAGATGTAACCAATCCCTGTACTGGAAGCTTCATTTGGTGACAAGACATGGCCGGTTGGCACTTTCTCTCCCCCATTATTTGGAAATTTCAGTTATATCACTTTCATTTATGAATGTATTTTAGAAAGTTTACACTTTATTAGGTTTCCATACTATCCCTCAATGTCCCATAATTAATAGCTGTCTCTCCCTGTATTCCCTTGCTTACCCCTCTGACTTGATCTTCCTGTTCCAGTCTCACATTCATCAATCCATGATTCTCTATACTATTCTGTTTCCTAAAAATATCTATCTTGTCTCTCTAGCCACTTACTCTAAATCTACCCTTTGTGGTTCTATGAATTGTAGCTTGGTTGTCATGAAATTACCAGCTAAAGTGACATATAAGTGAACACATACCATTTGTTTTTCTGGGTCTGGAATACTTCATTCTGGCTGTTTTTTTTCTAGTTCTGTCCACTCACTTGAATGATGTGGGATGTTCTTCTGTATATGTTTTGCTTTTATTGGTTAATGAATAAAACAGCTTTGGCCTATGGCAGGGCAGAATATAGCCAGGCTGGAAGAGATATAGGGAAAGAGTAGGCAGAATCAGGGAGATTCCATGTAGCTGCCAAAGGAGACAGATGCCGGACCCCTACCAGTAAGCCACAGCCTGGTGCTGATACACAGATGAATAGAAATGGGTTAATTTAAGATGTAAGAGTTAGTTAATAAGAAGCCTTAGCCAATAGGCCAAGTAGCATTGTAATTAATATAGTTTCTGTGTAATTATTTGGGGCTGGGCAGCTGGGAAACAAACTCTTGTATTTTTGGTTGTGAGCTTAGCCTTTAATGGCTGAACCATCCCTCCACTTGAAAATTTCACAATGTCATTTTTAATGGCTGTACATTGTGTACATGCATCACATTTTCTTTATCCATTTTTCTGTTGAGGGGCATGTAGGTTGATTCCAGTTTCTGGCTATAGTGAATGGAGCAGTAGTAAACATGGTTGAACAAGTATATTTGTGATAGGATGAAATGTCTTTTGGGTGTGTGCCCAAGAGTGGTATAGCTGAATCTTGAGGTAGATCTATTCCCAACTTTCTGAGGCACTTCCACACTGATTTCCATAGTGACTGTACGAGTTTGTACTCCCACAAACAGTGGGTGACTGATCCCCTTATTCTCCATCCACAGCCTCATGACCAGCATGAGCTGTCACTTGTGTTGTTGATATTAGCCATTCTGACAGGTTTAAGATTGCGTCTCGAAGTAGTTTTGATTTCTATTTCCCTGATGGCAAAGTATATTGAACATTTCTTTAAATTTTTCTTAGCCATTTGAGATTCTTCTGTTGAGGATTCTATGTTGAGCTCTACACCCCATTTTTTAGTTGAATTATTTATTTTTTGATAACTAGTTTCTTGAATTTTTCTATATTTTGGATATGAGTCCTGTCATGTATGTGGAGTGGGTAAAAACTTTTCCCATTCTGTAGGCCATGGCTTTGACTAAATGATAGTGTCCTTTGCCTTACACAAGCTCTCCACCTGCCTCCTCCAACTTCCCACCTCTCCACTCCCTATCCACTCCTTAGAGAGGGTAAGGCACATTGCTTTGAGGAAGAGCCAAGGACTTCCCTACTATATATAGGGTGAACAAGGTATCCATCCAAAGAGAATGGGTTCCAAAATGCCAATTCAAGCAGTAGGGATAAATCCTGGTGCCACTGCCAGTGGCCTCACAGTCTGCCCCAGCCATACAACTATCACCCACATTCAGAGGGTATAGTTTGATTCAATGTTGGCTCCTTCCCTGTTTGGCTGGAGATGGTGAGCTCCCATTAGCAAACTGTTTAGGTGGGTGTGCCCATCACAGTCTTGACCTCTTTGCTCATATTCTCACTCCTCCCACTCTTCAACTGGACTGTGAGTGCTCAGCCCACTCCTCTGCTGCGGGTCTCTGCCTCTGTTTCCATCAGTTGCTAGATGAAAGTTCTTTTTATTCCTTTTTTTTTATTTTTCCATTCAAAAATTGACCCTTCCTCCCCTTCTCCCATTCCCCTCCCACTCCCCCACTAACCCTCTTCCCTCTCCCTCCATCCTTAAGAGAGGGCAGGGTACCCTGCCCTGTGGGAAGTCCAAGGCCCTCCCCCCCTCCATCCTGGCCTAGGGAGGTGTGCATCCAAATAGACTAGGGTCCCAAAAAGTCAATACATGCAGAAGAGACAGGTCCTAGTGTCATTATCGATGGCTTCTCAGTCTGCCCCCATTGGCAGCTACATTCCGACAGTCCGGTTTGATCATATGCTCATTCAGTCCAGGTCCAGCTGGATTTGGAGAGCTCCCATTAGATCAGGCACACTGTCTCAGTGGGTGGAGCAGCCACTTGCAGTCCTGACTTCCTTGCTCATCTTCTCCCTCCTTCTGCTCTTCAACTGGACCTTGGGAGCTCAGTCCATTGCTCTGATGTGAATGTGGGTCTCTGTCTCTATCTCCATCCATCGGAAATTTCTATGGTGATAATAAAGATATTCATCAATGTGACTATGGGACAAGGCTAGTTCAGGCAACTTGTATTGGAGGGTACTTCCCACTTTCTCTTCTATCAGGTCCAGTGTAGTTGGATTTATATTGAGATTTTAATCCATTTGGACTTGAGTTTTTTGCAAGGAGATAGATAAGGATCTATTTTCATTCCCCTACAGGTTGAAATCCAGTTATGCCAGCACCATTTGTTAAAGATTCTTTCTATAATTTTACCTTCTTTGTCAAATATGAGGTGTTCATAGGTTTGTGGATTAATATCGGTGTCTTCGATTCTATTCCATTGGTCAACATCTCTGTTTTTATGCCAATACCAAGCTGCTTTCATTACTGTAGCTCTGTAATAGAGTTTGAAGTCAGGGATGGTAATGCCTCCTGCAGTTCCTTTATTGTATAGGATTGTTGTGGCTATCCTGGGCTTTTTGTTTTTCCATATAAAGTTAGTTATTGCTCTCTCAAAGTCTATGAATAATTTTATTGGGATTTTGAAGGGGATTGCATTGAATCTACATATTGCCATTGGTAGAATTGCCATTTTTACTATATTGATCCTACCAATCCAGGAGCATGGGAGATCCTTCCATTTTCTGGTATCCTCTTCTATTTCTTTCTTCAAAGACTTAAAGTTCTTGTCAAACAGATCTTTTGCTTCCTTGGTTAGTGTTACCCCAAGATACTTTATGCTATTTGTGGCTATCATGAAGGGTGATGTATCTCTGATTTCCCTCTCTGTTTCTTTATCCTTTGTGAATGGGGGGCTACAGATTTTTTTGAGTTGATCTTGTATCCTGCCACATCACTGAAGGTATTTATCAGCTGTAGGAATTCTTTGGTAGAGTTTTTGGGGTCACTTATGTACACTATCATATAATCTGCAAATAACAAAAGTTTGCCTTCTTCCTTTGCAATTCGAATCCCCTTGATCTCCTTATGTTGTCTTATAGCTATTGCTAGAACTTCAAGCACTATATTGAAGAGCTATGGGGAGAGTGGACAGCCTTGTCTTGTTCCTGATTTTAGTGGAATGGCTTTGAGTTTCTCTCAATTTATTTTGATGTTAGCTGTCAGCTTGCTGTATATTGCTTTCATTATATTTAGATATGAACCTTGTATCCCTATTCTCTCCAAGACCTTTATCATAAAGGTATGTTGAATTTTGTCAAATGCTTTTTCAGCATCTAATGAAATGATCATTTGGTTTTTTTCTTTCAGTTTATTTATATGATGGATTACATTGATAGATTTTTGTATGTTGATTCAGCCCTGCATCTCAGGGCTGAAGCCTATTTGATCATAATGGATGACTTTTTTGTTGTGTTTTTGGATTCGGTTTGCCAGTATTTTATTGAGAATTTTTGCATCGATGTTCATGAGTGAGATTGGGCTCTAATTCTCTTTCTTGGTTGCATCTTTGTCTGGTTTTGGTATCAGGGTAATTGTAGCTTCATAAAAAGTGTTTGGCCATGACTCTTCCATTTATATTATGTGAAACACATTAAGGAGTATAGGTATTAGAACTTCTTGGAATTTCTGGTAGAATACTGCATTAAAACCATCTGGTCCTTGGCTTTTTTCGGTTGGGAGGACTTTGATGACAGCTTCTATTTCCTTGCGACTTATACGTCTATTTTAATTGTTCACCTGGTCTTGATTTAATTTCAGTATATGGTATTTATCTTAAAAACTGTCCATTTCTTTTATATTTTCCAATTTTGTGGCATACAGGTTTTTGTAGTAAGACCTAATGATTCTCTGAATTTCCTCAGTGTCTGTTGTTTTGTCCTGCTTTTCATTCCTGATCTTGTTAATATGAGTGTTCTCTCTCTGCCTTTTGATTAGTTTGGATAGGGGTTTGTCGATCTTGTTGATTTTCCCAAGGAACCAGCTCTTTGTTTCATTGATTCTTTGGATTGTTTTCTGTGTCTCTATTTTGTTGATTTCAGTCCTCAGTTTGATTATTTCCAGTCTTCTACTCCTCCTGG
>PVIU01032098.1:0-13962 GCA_004026605.1 Ondatra zibethicus
CTTTCAAGGAAGAAGGGGGAGGGAGGAGGGTTGGGGGGGTAGTGGGAGGGACCGGGAGAAGGGGAAGAAAGGAAAAAAAAATTATTTCTTTAATTATGTTCTTGAATGGAAAAAATAAAACAAAACAATGTATGGAAAAAAACTGTCCATTTCTTTTACATTTTCCAATTTTGTGGCATACAGGCTTTTGTAGCAAGACCTAATGATTCTCTGAATTTCCTCAGTGTCTGTTGTTATATCCCCCTTTTCATTTCTGATCTTGTTAATATGAGTGTTCTCTCTCTGCCTTTTGCTTAGTTTAGATAAGGGTTTGTCGAATGTGGTGATTTTCTCAAGGAACCAGGTCTTTGTTTCATTGATTCTTTGGATTGTTTTCTGTGTCTCTATTTTGTTGATTGCAGCCCTCAGTTTGATTATTTCAAGTCTTCTACTTCTCCTGGGTGAGTCTGCTTCTTTTTTTTTCTAGAGCTCTTAGGTGTGCTGTTAAGTCTCTAATGTGTGCTTTCTTCGTTTTCATTTTGTGGGTACTAAGTGCTATGAATTTTCCTCTCAGCACTGCTTTCATAGTGTCCCATAGGTTGGGGTATGTTGTGTTTTTATTTTCGTTGAATTCAAGGAAGACTTTAATTTCTTTCTTTATTTGTTCCTTGACCCATGAGTGGTTCAGTAGTTGACTGTTCAGTTTCCATGAGTTTGTAGGCTTTCTGGGGGTGGAATTGTTTTTAAATTCTAACTTTACTCCATGGTGATCGGATAAGACACAGGTGGTTACTCCAATTTTTTTGTATCTGTGGATGTTTGCTTTGTTACCGAGTATGTGTTCAATTTTCGAGCAGGTTACATGAGATGCTGAGAAGAAGGTATATTCTTTCCTGTTTGGGTGGAATGTTCTGTAGATGTCTATTAAGTTCATTTGATTCATTACATCTGTTAGTTCTCTGTTAAGTTTCTGTCTGGTTGACCTGTCCATTGGTGAGAGAGGAGTGTTGAAATCTCCTACTATTAGTGTGTGGGGTTTGATGCGTGCTTTGTGTTCTAGTAATGTTTCCTTTACATATATGAATGCTTTTATATTAGGGCATATATATTCAGGATTGAGACTTCATCCTGATGGATTATTCCGTTTAAGAATATAAAGTGTCCATCTCCATCTCTTCTGATGGATTTTACTTTGAAATCAATTTTGTTCGATAATAGTATAGCCACACCCGCTTGTTTTTTAGGGCCGTTTGATTGAAAAACCTTTTCCCAACCCTTTACTCTGAGATAATGTCTGTCTTTGTGTTTGAGGTGTGTTTCTTGTAAAGAATATTGGATCCTGTTTTCATATCCATTCTCTTAACCTGTGCCTTTTTATAGGTGAATTAAGTCCATTGATATTAAGTGATATTATGACCAGAAGTTATTAACTGCGCTTATTTTTTTAGGGTTGTAGAGTTTGTGTGTTTCTCTTCTTTGCATTGTGCCAGTGGAGGGCTGTTAGATGCCTGTGTTATTATGGGTGTTGCTTGCTTCCTTTAGTTGTGGTTTTCCTTGTAGTACTTTCTGTAAGGCTGGGTTTGTTGCTATGTATTGCTTAAATTTGTTTTTATCCTGAAATACCTTGTTTTCTCCATCAATGGTGAATGAAAGCTTTGCTGGGTATAGTAGTCTGGGCGTGCATCCATGGTCTCTTAGTGTCTGCAGCAGATCTACCAAGGCCTTCTGGCTTACATGGTTTCCATAGAGAAGTCATGTGTAATTCTGATAGGTTTACCTTTATATGTTACTTGGCCTTTTTCCATTCCAGCTCTTAGTATTCTTTCTTTATTCCGTATGTTTTGTGTTTTGATTATTATATGGCGAGGGGATGTCTATTTTTTATCCAATCTATTTGGTGTTCTGTATGCTTCTTGTACCTTCATAGGCATATCCATCTTTAGGTTGGGAAAGTTTTCTTCTATAATTTTGTTGAATATATTTTCTGGGCCTTTGAGCTGTCTCAATGGGTGGGGACCTCCCAGCACAGCTTGTACACTCACCCCTCTGGGTAGCTGATCTCAGTGCAGGAAGAGGAAGTCCCGTCTGGACTTCTGATCCATCTGGACTTTTGTTCTCAGCACAGGAAGAGAGAGTCCTGGTGTTCCAAGGCCCCACAGAGGAAAGGGCAAACTTGCAGGGGTGTGCAGGGTCGTGTGGAACAAAGAGGCCCACGGGGACATTACCGCCAGGCGTGCACAACATTACCAGTCTGCTTGTCCGATCTCAGCACAGGAATAGCGATTTGTATTTTTCTTATGGCTAAGGAATTTGAACATTTCCTTAGGTGTCTTTCATCCATTTGAGATTCATCTCTCCATAGTTCTCTGTTTAATTCTTTGTATATTTTGGATATCAGTCTTCTGTCTGATGTATGGTTGGTGAAGATCTTTTATCATTCTGCAGGTTGCCATTTTTGTCTTCTTGGCCATGTCCTTTGCTTTACAGAAGCATCTCAGTTTCAGGAGGTCCCATTTATTAATTGTTTCTCTCAGTGTCTGTGCTACTGGGATTATATTTAGGAATTGATCTCCTGTGCCCATGCATTCAAGTATATCTACCACTCTCTCTTCTATGATGTTCAATGTGGATGGTTTTATGTTGAGGTTATCTTATATGCTTGGTAATAGAATTGAAGTAGTGAATATTGGAAGTAATATTTACTATAGTTTTGAAAGTTTATTGTGACTTCAGTCATTTCATTTTATTTATAAACTGTATTTTTACTAGGTCAATTTTCATTTGTGCTATTGTACAGCTTTAATACCACTTGGGTGTCACAACAGAAATAAAGTGAAAATCTATTTTAAGTGATAGTATATTTTATATAAAACCAATTGACAAGATATTTTTTTCTACATTCTGACTTGAATTAATACCAATTATTTAAAATTGTTTTCAGTATTATTGTATTGGCTTGAATATACAAATATACCTAGTAATCTCAATCATTTGATCATTTGTTTCCCAGTTGGTGTAACTGTTTGGGGAAGTTTGAGATGATGTGTCCTTGCTGGAGAAGGTATGTCAATGTAAACATGCTTTGAGAGCCTAAGTTTTGTCACTACTTTCAGTTAAAGATAATCTCTCAGTTAGCTGCTCCTGTCCCTAAGCCTGCCTCTTGCTTCCATGCTTCTCTACCATCCTGGACCTTAGCCTCTTGTAAATAAACACAGATAGAGTCTTCATTCCATAATCTGCCTTAGTTAAAGTGTCTTATCCCAGCAACAGAAAAGTAACTAATGCATTTGTGTACCACTCATATTTCTTAGTGGAAATAACTTCAGATTTTCTGTTTTTTTTTTAAATAATTTTCTTATCTTCAGCATGATGATCTTGATATTGTTAGAATGTATGTAAGATTTATCTCTCAAAGTTTTACATTCTGGAAAATTAGATTACACTGCATTGATAATGAATAGCAGTGGCTCTTTAAAATGAGAAACCCAGTAGAATACAGCTTGGTTCTTGCCTGCAAGATCCTCCTTAAGGCTTAGTATTTATTATGCTGAATGGGGTGAGTCTTGCAAGAGTGAATTATAGGGTTATTATGAAGGCCATATTGCAAAGTAAACAGCATAACTGCTTAAAATGTTCATAATGAAATATCATTTTCTAGAATGAATAGAGGCTAAGAATAAAAATAACAACTGTTAAAATATTCAGACCCTAGAAGTTAAGTTTGAATGTGACTTTAGAATAAAAAAGTTAGAAGAACATTGCTGCTATTGTAAGATTTGAGAATGGTAAAACAGAGGCATCACTGTGTGATGTTCTGGTAATTTTGGAAAAGGAGGCCATGTGGTTTATGATAAATTTAAATTACAGGACAAAACTCAAGAGGTTAGATGATAACTTTCAGCATAATTGACAAAGAAGATAAATATATTCTATCTCTTGTTAAAAATGACTAATACCATTTTAGACTTTGAAATTTCTTATAGTGCAATAATAGAATTAATAGTAATTCCTCATTTCATTTAAATCAAACCAAACTTATTAGAGTGTCATTTTGGGAGAGTCATAACAGTTAAACATCCATTACTCTTACCTAAGTTTTAATTAAGGAGTAGAAAACTGAGCTCTGTGATATTCGCCAAAGCCAGTCACAGATGTCTTCAGGAAGTGCATGATAAATTTGAGTGGGTTAGTGCAATGGAAGCAAAGGACAGAGGGGAAATAGAAAGTGCTCAAAGGTAAATGAATGTATGCCCAGGGGTTATGCATGCCATCCAGAAATAATTACAGTTGAGAGGGCTGGGAGTGGTGGGTTTTAAAGGCCAGAAAAGAGGAATGGAAAAGTGCAAAAAGTAATCAAGCATGCAAAAAGAGCATATACAGGTTAGAATCTATCAAACTGAGGGGCCAACTTCAATAAATTAATGAAGTTGAAAGCAGCACAAGAGTGATTTTTAAAAGCAACAAAGAAACAAAGAAATTGCACAACGGAAACTAAACATTTAAATAATGAAACTTTCAAAAGGTGCAGGAAGACTGATTCATATTGGATGATTGTTAACAAATAAGCTAGAGAAAAGAAAAATAGAGTTGTTTTCTTTCTGTGCATAAACAAAGAAAAAGAAAAAGGAAAACTTGTGGTCTTTCTTTACAGGAAAAATGATTATTTTGAATAAAATTTTTCTGAAGATAGCAGAACATAATAAAGTTTATACAAAAATTGAAATATCTTGGCAAAAAGACATTTTACTGTTTCTATAGAGGAAATAAAATATTTGTCCCACATTCTATGTAGTCCTTGTCAATAGAGTAACTCTCCCTTTCCTTTGGATGAAGAAAAATGATAAGGATTATATAATGAAAATTCTAAGACATAAAAATTAATCAATTCTCCATATCCCCTTTAACAGGGCTTATGTATGTAAAACCCAATTGTTTATCTAGAGGGTACCACAGTGAGTATACCTAGCAATTTGTATACAGATTGCCACAGTGAGATTGCTGAGATTCTCAGTAATCTAGTATTTTAATCAATGATATAAAAAGACAGTAGTTATGTCAAGGCATGTTATTCATTACTTGTTTGCATTTTACTACTTATATTCTCTCCACTATGGAAAATAGAGCTATTTTTTTTTCTTTTTTAGAGAAGGTGTTAAATTTCCATAATCATTTTCACACAGCTATTACTCCATCCACCCCTTTTAGTCAAGGGCATTTTATTGTGAGGGATTTCACTGTAACTCTGCCTATACATTATATATGATGTGTGGCTTTTTAAAATAATTTTTTTCTAGGCTAAAGAAAGGTCAAGATAAATCAACCTTTCATAGCCAATTTTCCCCCAGCATACTCCAGCTTACTCCCATATGAGATTGTGAAGTGTTGCTCACTTCTTTCAGTATTTCATTCTTCCTTACCATGGTCTCTTTCTGTGTAAGCTTTTCTTAATTATTACTATTAATATTTCTTGTGTGTGGGTTTTTGAGACAGGGTTTCTCTGTATAACAGCCTTGGCTGCCCTGAACTTGCTTTGCAGACCTGGATGTTTTTAAACTCATAGAGACCCACCTGCCTCTACCGCCTCTTATTTTGTTACTCATGTTCAATGTTCTATTAAGTATTTCTTTCATTATTAGGAAGTTTTCATTCTCATTTATTCACATCATGAATCACTCTTTTATATAAATACAGCAGATACTTTGGTAATTATCTCACTTCTCTTCTATATTTGGCTTCACACACTAACTAAGTGAGCATTTGTTAAATACCTTTTTAGTGTCTCATTCTATATTAGCTACCAGTTATAACGTGGTGAAAAAGATACATTGGCACAATTATATGATTCAATGAGCTGATGACAGTAAGCAAGTCAGTCAGTTTTATGGGAGCAAAATGTATTATGATAAAAATAAATGAAGATGATATTATATGAAGTTGTAGAGAACAGATTAATAAGATGATAAAGGTAGTGTCTGACATGTTGACATTTTAGTTGACTTGGATGTGAGAGTCCATAACTTCAATTTTTATTTCAAATAATGGGTGCCATTTTTCTGTACTTCAGAATACTAAATAAATGCAAATTAAGAAATTATTGCTTGTATTTTATACTACATATATTTCCAACCATACATGTACTATCTATCCACTAATTGCTTAAATTCAAAATTTTCAGCACAAAATGCAGATAAAATCACATTTATATTGAGCAAAAAATGGTAAGACCCTTATAAATCACACAAAATGTTATTGTCAGATGCAATATAATGAAGATTTTCTCTGTATGTTCACATTTTTTTTCTTAAATCCATTAGAAGTTAATCTTTTGTAAGTAATAAAAGAAGGGACTGATTTCATTTTTTCAGTTGTTCTTTTGTATAGACTTCTCTTTAATTATGAATTGGTTTGGGTACTTTTGTGAAATCAACTGACATTTTATTTGATGATTTATCTCTGATATCTCTATCTTCATTAAACTTTTGGAGATAAGTTCAATAGATTACTGATAGGGGAGCATAAGTAGCAGAAACTATAGTTAGTTGCAGAAGTGGAATTTGATTGGAGGTTAAGGAGATTGGGGAGAATGTCAACATTTATCTATGCTTTAAAATATTTAGATGCAGACAAAGCTGAGAGAAGGAAGAAAATGGTGAGAAAGAAAGAAATTGATGATAGAGCCAACAAAATTAAGAATTTGCTTGTTAAATTATGGGAAATAGGCAATTTGTCTTATTAGCCAACTAAGAATAGTGTTTGCTGTCTTGAGCATGGTATGTGGAGAGTTAAAGAAAAATTGAGCACTTGGTCTCTTATAATGGATAATCTACAATATTCCAGGCTATAAAATGCTTTATTTTTGTTTGTTTAAATATACTTTTAAAAGAGTGAAGTAATTATACTAATAATTTCATAAAAATCTCACAACATACAAGGTAAGCTATTACTGAAGTTTGAAAACTTTCTTAATGACCATTAGATTAAAAAAAAACATTCATTGGAACATTTCATTGCTGTTCACGGTCTATATTTGATTGGGTTGGGGTGTGGAAGCTGTAGGGAAGGAAATACTAAGAGTTAAAAGTGTTTTTTTTAAATGCAAATGTAAAATATAAAATTTCCAATATCAAGTTTAAAAGTTTATATCATTCAAAGAACAACTGGCTTCTCTTCAACAGGAAACCTTTAATAGACTAATGCTGTAATCAATTACAAAATTTAAGTAATGCCACAAACTATCATTTAATTCTATTTTTACATTTATTATTTTTTCAAAAAAATCTTCTCAGTTTACATACCAATCGCAGTTCCCACTCCTTAACCTCCTCCCACTCCCTGCACCTTCTCCACCCCCCATGCATTCCTCAGAGATGGTAAGGCTTCCCATGGGGAGTCAACAAAATCTATACATCACTTTGAGACAGGACCAAGTCCCTCCCCACTATATCTAGAAAGGTATTCTTCCCAAGAGAATGGGCTCCAAAAGGCCAATGCAAGCTCTAGGGATAAATCCTAGTCCCACTGCTGGTGGCCCCACACACTGCCACAGCCATACAACTATCACCCACATTCAGAGGACCTAGTTTGTTCTTATGCTGGTTCCCCACTGTCAGTCCAGAGACAATGAGCTCCCATTAGCACAGGTATCATGGTACTGATCCCCTGTGCTCATATTATCACTCCTCCCTCGCTTTAACTGGATTTTGGTACTCAGCCCAGTGCCTCGTTGTGGATCTCTGCATCTGCTTCCATCAGTTGCTGGATGAAGGTTCTAGGATGACAATTAAGGTAGTCATCAATCTGATGACAGCAAAAGACCAGTTCAGGCACCCTCTCCACTATTGCTTAGGGGCATAGCTAGGGTCATTCTTGTGGATTCCTGGAAATTTCTCTAGTGCCACAATTTTTGCTAGCCCTATAATCACTCCCTCAATCAAGGTATCTCTTTCCTTGCTCTCCCTCTCTGTCCTTCTCCCATCTCCATCATCCTTTACCCTCATTTTCTCCACCTCCCATTCCCTTCTCCCCTCCAGCTTCCATTCTTATCCCCCTTTACCCCTACTCCCATGCTTCCAATTTTCTCAGGAGATCTTGCATATTTCCTCTTCCCAGGGAGATCCATGTACATTTCTCTTAAGGTTCTTCTTGTTACTTAGATTTCTTGGGGTCATGGACTATAGGCTGGTTATTCTTTGCTTTATATCTAATATACTCTTATGAGTGAGTACATGCCATATTTGTCTTTCTGGGTCTGGGATACCCTACTCAGGATGATTTTTTTCTAGTTCCATTCATTTGCATGCAAATTTAACGGTATCATTGATTTTTACCGCTGAGTAGTACTTTACTGTGTAAATATAACACATTTCCTTTATCCATTTTTTGGTTGAGGGGCATCTAGGTTGTTTCCAGGTTCTGGCTATTAGAAAAAATGCTGTTATGAGCATAGTTAAGCAAATGTCCTTGTAGTGTGATTGAGCATCCTTTGGGTATATGTCAAAGAGTGATATTGCTGGGTTTTGAGGTAAGTTGATTCACTGTTTTCTGAGAAACCGCCATACTGATTTCCAGTGTGCCTGTACAAGTTTTCATTCCCACCAGCAATGGAGGATTGTTCCCTTTACTCCCTATCCTTTTCAGCATAAGCATCTGTGTTTTTGTTCTTAGTCTTTCTGACTGATGTAAAATGGTATCTGAGAATCATTTTGATTGGACTTTCCCTGATGGCAAAGGATGTGGAAGAGTTCCTTAATTATCTTTTGGGCATTTGAAATTCTTCTGTTGAGAATTCTCTGTTTAGATCTGTACTTCATTTTTAAATTGAATTATTTGGTATTTTGATGTCTAATTTCTTGAGGTCTTCATATATTTTGGAGATCAGTCCTCTGTCTGATATGGGGTTGGTGAAGATATTTTTCCATTCAGTAAGCTACTGTTTTGTCTTATTTGGTGTGTCCTTTGCCTTACAGTAGCTTCTCATTTTCAGAAGGTCCCATTTATTTATTGTTGCTCTCAGTGTCTGTGCTACTAATGTCTAATAAGAAAACTTTACTTGGAAGCAAGCCTAATCATCTTTATCATCATCGACTCATTATATAATTTCCAGACACCTGCACTCATTTTGTACAAAATCAATTCAGAATCATTTTATTCGTTTATCACTGTGATTTAAAGATAGGTAACACATTAAATTATCACATAAGGAAATTTTGCATTTAACCAATAAAACATTTTAAAATTGATAACTTATGTATCATATTTCAAGTTTTAAGGACTAGGATAACCTACTTATTTTCTCTGCTTTATGAAGGCA
The DNA here is from genome assembly GCA_004026605.1 of Ondatra zibethicus. Lineage (NCBI taxonomy): Eukaryota > Metazoa > Chordata > Mammalia > Rodentia > Cricetidae > Ondatra > Ondatra zibethicus. The sequence goes on from PVIU01032098.1 coordinate 9,290, forward strand.
TAATTAAGAAAATGGTACAAATTTTTTAAAAACTTACTGCAATAATATTAGGCACAGTTTGTCAAACTAGTGACACAATAACTGGCCATGGTTTTGTGTTTTCTTTTTATATGTGAGAACAAGATATTCCAAAGCTTGGAAAATTTTTATTTCATTTTAAATGTGTATTTATATTTTATGTAAATCAGTGTTTTGCCTGCATGTGTGTATACACACTGTGTGTATTCCTAGTTCCCACAGAGGTTAAGAAGGCATCAGATCCCCTGGAACTGGAGTGACAGATCACTGTGAACCACTATGTGAGAACTGGCTTCTGAACCCCAGTCCTCTGCAAAAGTGACAAGTGCTCTTAGCCATTGAGACATCTCCCTAGTTTAAAGGTTTATTTTTTAATACATTACAGTTGGATATCAGACAGTGATGAATTGGCTCATTGTACAAATAACACATAGGGAATAATTACTTCCCTATTTTAAGTGAAAATCACATGAACAATGTCACTAGAAATGAACACTAACAGCTTAAAAGGTAAACTATTTTCATGTTGGCATTATCTATTAAAAGTCCAGATGCACAACTATCAGAATTCATCTTCTAGTGTGTTGTGAATACGTAGGAGATGGCCGGAGCAAAATGTCATTACTCCTCTAATGTAGGTGATGAAGAGTCACAGCTGCTGGAGTGTCTGGACTCAACCAGAGAAGTATTTTTCTCTGCTGCCTGCCCACATATTCACTGAATGGCAGTGAGCCCAATCAGGCTTAATCTGTGTCAAATCCAGGTGTTCTATTCATGAGCATACATAGTATAAAGTTTTGAATATCTTCAACACAAAACTTGATTAAAAAAAACAGTCTTTATTCTTAAGGAAAAATAAAGAAAGGTTAGAAATAGGGTCTATAATGGTAGGTGGTACTATAGAAGAACTTTGTATGACCACAAGAGAAGGGTTCAAACTTCATTAATTAAACTAAAAGTCATTCTTTTCCTTCTAAGCCTCAATTTCACTGCAGGAAAGACCTATTTAAGGGCTGTGGCCTGGCCCATCTTTCTCACATTTCACACCCACAATAGCAACCTCAAAGGCAAGTCTTGCCTTACTGGAATCAGCAACCACAGGGAATATTGGGCGTGTTAGAATTGCCATATATAGACAGAGAAGTTTATATATATTTTGTTTCTGTCAATTTCTTGCCCTTTGCCAAGGTAATTGGGCATAATGTTTTCACTGCTTATAACATGTTTGAATTGAGAAAAAATTCTCCATTTTTGGTGTTATTTTCTGTTAGAACACATGAAAAACATAGAGAGAAATTTGAACAATGGTTATATCCCATGGAAGTGGGTAAGAGAAGCTGAGTAACTTGAATTTTTGATTTGTTTAAGAAGTTGTGGCAACCATTATAACCTAAGATTGCCCCTGTGTTCCTAGCCAGTAGACAGAAAGGCCTAAAATTTCAAGTCAGAGGCATATGTTCAAAGTTACATTTACTGGATAGTTAAACTGATGCTGAATTGAATGGTTCTTTCAGGGTACAGAGCTAAAAATGTACCAGGAAAAGCAAAGGAAAACACATCAAAGGAGCTGCAGAAGCCTTTTGTTGGCTGTGGAGAATAGCAGAACCCCCAGCTGCAGTGTCAGTTTCCACAAATCTTATTACTATTCTAACTCAAAAGCTACCAAAAGGCTAGTGACCAACTGTTCTGCTTCACTAATAATGTTTATTGGTTAAAACTTGGTCATCTCTTTCTTGTACTGTAATACTGACAATCTTTCCCAGGTTTTGATCTGCAATGATATAGAAAATTGTTTCTTTTGGTGAGAAGTGCAGTGTAGGAGCATGCAAGAAGGAGAGTCTTTTGAACTTTGCTATTCTCATTGGCTTTTGTGGTTGGTTGCCTTACATTTAGCTCTTTTGCTCTTTGCTCTTTTGGGGATCTACCACCCTGCTCCCAAATAAATCACACACAGAGGTTTGTTATTACCTATAAATGCCCAGTCTTAGCTTGACTTGTTGCTACCCAGCTTTTCTTAAGTTAAATTATCCTGTCAACCTTTTGCCTCTGGAATTTTTCCTTTTCTTACTTCTGCATATATTACTTTCACTCTTCCTCTGTGACTGGCTGGGTGGCTGGGCAACTAGATGGCTGGTCCCTGACATCCTCCTCTCCTTGCTTCTTCATTCTGTTTGCTTCTCGTTTCTCCTTCTATTTATACTCTCTGCTTGCAAGCCATGCTTATCCTTTCTTCTGCCTAACTATTGGTAATTCATCTCTTTATTAGACCATCAAGTATTTTAGACAGGCAAAGAATAATAGCTTCACAGAGTTAACCAAATTCAACATAGACAAAAACGACTCACCTTAAAACAATATTCTACAACATTTTCCCCTTTGGGAAACTAAAAAGAAATGTTTTAACTTTAACATAGTAAAATAACATACAACAAAAAGTTATTAAGTGAGAATTACATTTACAATATTCTGTCTGTTTGTAGTTATCATATTCAGGAAAAATAATACAATATCGATCATATCTTACTGAACTCAAAGTTTCACACCAACTTTCTTTTATAATTGAAGAAAACTGACTCTCTAGCAATATAGTCTTCAGCTCCACCAAAGCTCCCAGAAATAATTAATATTAAATTAAGTAACTAAGAACTGCATTGTCAGATACTTTCAAGTCTCTAGAAATGACAGAGACATCTGGCTGCCTAGGCAGTCACCCAAAGTTCCTCTGCAACACTGGGGTACCCATTTTCAATATACAGGCCTAGAGTACCTGGCATCCTTTTCAGTGAAACTGGAATTTTGAAGGATTGTCCTACCTTGTTTTAGCTAAGTTCAACAGTCTTTTTCCTGTGCGTACTGTATATAAAGTCTGCCCCAAAATTGCCAGGAGTTAAAGCCAAAATCATTTTCTTTGCCCAGTGGCTAACTTTGCTTCAATGAAATTAAACTCCATAAGGATTTTCTTCAATGCCCATCATCTCTGAAGTAAATTGGTGCTTCCAGAAGCAGTTGTCTCACATTATCATGAAAAACCTTATGTTAAAATAAAACTTTAAATCCCATATTCTATAGTTCTTTGAAGTGTTTGAAGAACATTTATCTATCTAAAATATATCTCTGTATGCTCTAGAAAACATGCCTAACATATCTACAAATTTGACTGTTATAAATGACTAACTACCAATCTATGTTTCCTGAGTATCCTATATAGTTTGTAATAATAACTTTCATAAACTAGAACTTTACCCTACATTTCCAAATGAACTGGATAGGCGCTGTGCCTCAAATAAAAATAGAAACATACATACAATGTGATGTAAAAAAAACCTTAATTTTTATCAGTATACAAAAATTCTTTAAACAAGAATAAGAACATATATACAGTGTAATAAAAATGGCAATAAATTTGTATTAATATACTATATTCGGCTAAATGACAACAAACATCTATAATCCACAAAATAGCCAACAAACACCCACACCCAAACTCTTGGGAATGTAGACATCATTTTCTCTGGACTGCTTCTTGCTGACTGTGGGTAAAATAGCTTTCAGGTCCCAGAGAGAAAAAATTGAGATAATGAGCAAGCCCTGGGAAGACCACTTATACCCTCTGTTGATAGATATCACCTGTGAAGTTTCAGGAGGTCTTACTTGATCAAAGCTGGTCCTCATTAACCTGGGACAAATCCACAGCCTCTTGTTTTCTGTAGAAATAAAAGCAAAGCCAATTCTCCACAACAATGCATCTTTTAAGTTCCATTTTATGAATACATTTTTTGACTTTTTGAAAGTTAAATAATTCCAAAAGTATATAAGCTGGTTTATTTCAAAAGTCCCTCTTTCAATTCCAGGTATCTTAACAGCTATAGTTTGCTTATTAGCATTCAAAAAGTTCAAAATCAACACAATAGCATATAGGATCCAGACTCCCTGTGTATTTCCTATGTGGCTTTTTCCTTTTTTATTAAGTTTACAGTCTCTTTACAGACTTCATTTTTTTTTTTTTTTTTTTTTTAATTTTGAACCATCTTTATTAACCAATAGTAATAAAACATATTCACAGCATGCAGAGGGGAATCCCACATCAATTCTTTTTTTTTTTTTCCATCATTGTTTTGTTTTATTTTTTCCATTCAAGAACATAATTAAAGATAAAAAAAAAAATTTTCCTTTCTTCCCCTTTCTTACTATAACTGCCTATACCCATTTTCTTTTTTTAAACCTACATACATTGTAATATACATTAGAAGCTATTTAGAGGTTTTTCTTGACTTGACCTTTTTTTTTTAAGGCATATCTCTAGCCTTTTTGACTGCACAAGCAAACTATAGACCCATTTAGAGGTTTTTTTTTTTTCCATACATTGTTTTGTTTTATTTTTTCCATTCAAGAACATAATTAAAGATAAAAAAAAATTTTTTCCTTTCTTCCCCTTCTCCCGGTCCCCTCCCACTATCCCCCACCCCTTCTCCCTCCCCCTTCTTCCTTGAAAGAGGGCATGGTGCCCTGCCCTGTTGGAAGTCCAAGGCCCACCCCCATCCCTCCTGGCCTAGGAAGGAGTGCATTCAAAAAGACTCGGTTCTCAAAAAGTTAATACATGCAGAAGAGATAGGTCCTGGTGTCATTGTTTGTGGGTTCTCCATCTGCCAACTTTC
>PVIU01032099.1:0-13962 GCA_004026605.1 Ondatra zibethicus
GGAAACTTGGTTTTAAGGCTGAAAGCTGGGGGCTGGAGGGATGGCTCAGTGGTTGTGAACACTTAGCAACTTACAGAAAGCAGGGGTTAAGTTCCCAGTAGCCATATGGTATTCACAACTGCCTGTACCTCCAGTCCCAGGAAACCCAACACCCTTTGAAGTCCTCAATGGACTCTGCCAGGCATGTGGTGCACACAAACTCACACATGCACACACATACATAAAAAATTAATAAAGGAACACATTAACAAATCTTGAAACAATATTAGCAACTGAGTGAGATGTGTAGATATTCAGGCTGCACTCCCAATTCTCCATGGATAATTTACTTGTTCCTCTAAACATATTTTTTGCAAAGAGTAAGAGATAAACTATTTCTTAAAATTTTGGAAAGCTGTGTCATCTTCTGGTTATAAATACTATACTGTGGACCTACAGAAAGGAAGGGGATAACACATGTGACTTTTCTTGAGCAGTTGAGATGGGCTTATGAGTACCTCTAAGAACATAGATTGTTTCCCATCTTTCTGCACAGTCTGAACATTATTCAGTACTTCATTATGAAGTGTCTCATTGGCTAGCTTAAGTTTCTAGAAGTAAAATAATTAGGATAAAAAATACATGTTCCTTAAAATATCTTTGTTCTTTTTTTTTTAAAGATTCAGGCTGGCCTTGAACTTGTTAATGGAAGGTATAGAATAGGTAGGTATAGAATAGGTAAGGATAGAATAAGTAGGTATAGAATAGGTAAGAATTAAATAGGTAGGTATATAGGTGTGTGTTTCTGGCCCTGGATGACGTCTTGATTTTAATGCTACTTTTGTTTGTTTAGCTTTCAGAATTTTTAGCCAGTTTTCACTCTTGGCAGTAACATATTCAGGTGGCTGGCTACCTTGCTATACCCTCAGTGGTTGCAGGGTAGTATTGCGGTAAAACTGTTAGCTAACTTAATCTGAAGAGAGAGAAAAATGGTGCTTAGAGCCAAAAGTGAATGTGGCATGGGGATGGGGAGATGTCCCATAATTAAAGTGCTTGCTGACCAAGCAAGAAGACCGGAGTTCTAAACCTCAGAACCTACATAAATGGTGGATAGGTTTGACTCACTTGCTAGTCAAGCTCTGGAAGGTGGAGGTAGGGTATCTCTCAGCAAGCTAGAGAGCTGGATGGACTGTCCTTATAGGGGAAGCAATTGGGGGAGAGTCCTGATATTAGTCTCAGGAACATACAGGGACACACACACACAGAGACATGGACATAGACACACACACACAGACACACACAGGGGCAAACACACACACAGGGACATGCATACACAGAGACACACACACACACAGAGACACACACAGGGACACACACAGAGACACACACAGGGACACACACAGAGACACACACAGGGACATACACACAGGGACACACACACAGAGACACACAAGGGACACACACACACAGACACACACACAGGGACACACACAGGGACACACACACATACAGGGATACATACATACTCACGCAAGCACACCGTTGGAGATCCCCAATAGTTTCTTGTGGAATATGTAAGGGGCCTGTCTGCTTGGTGTTGCTGCATGATTCCTGTTTGGGGAAATGTAGGAGTGTTCTATTTACAGTCCAATAGCCACAGGAAATGCCTCTCTAATTCTCTCTATGTACTCATCAGAGTTTTCCAGTAACAAGAGTAGTTGGATCTCTCTCTCTCTGTATATATATACACATACATACATATACAAACATACACATATGTGTATATATATATATATATATATGCACATGTTGATACACACACAGCAAGGTATAAACAGGCAGACATTACTAGATGAAAGATGGGTATATATATATGGGGTTAGCTAAGGGGTTGGCTCATACCCCACAACAAACTGTCTGAAAACTAGAGACACTGGGCTGCTGCTGGTCCTGCATCTCAGTCCTAGTTTGAGATGTAGGAGGGAGAGAGGCCGCTTGTGGGTTCCCGACCACTTAGCCCTGAAATGATCATACAGAAACTATATTATTTAAAACAGTACTTGGACAATTACTTAAGTATATTGCTAGCTAGCTCTTACATCTAGAATTAACCTATCTCCATTATTTTATATTTTACCACAAGGTTCGTGGCCTACTGGCAAGCTTCCAATATCTGTCTCCAGCATGGCATCTCCCTGACTCCTCCTTTTCTCTCCCAGCATTCAGCTTAGTTTTCCCCACCTAGCTCTGTTCCCCTATAGCTATGCTATAGGCCCAAAGCTGTTCCTTTGTTTATCAATGGCAATCACAGCATTACCATTGATTACATTGATTTCATTGATTACAGCATAGAGGGAAATCCCACATCACTGAAAGCATCACCTAGGAGACACACCTCTGCTGTGTCTGTGAGGGGATTTCCAGAGAGCATTACCTGAGAAGAGAAGAACTACCTTGAATGTGGGGTAGGATCCTGGACTGAAAAGAGAGAAATCTCTCTCTCTCTCTCTCTCTCCCTCCCTCCCCCCTTCCCCTGACTATGGACTCAACGTGACTCTGCCTTCCTGCTGCAGTCTCCTCAGGCAAGAAGCCCACACCCACTCTTACTTTTTTAAATGAATTTGGGGAGTATTGACAAGTAACTAAAACAGTCAGAAAATCTGTTATTATAACCCTTATTCTCAGGTCAAAAGCCTGGCAATCGGGGCAGGGGGGGGAATGCTAGTTCATGAGGCCTGGAGTGCACAAGTCCAAGAGGCTGTGGTTCTGATGCCCAAGTGTGGAAAAGCGTCCCAGGAGGGGGCTCCTCCTATTTAGATCTAGCCGATCACCAGCTGACTGGTGGCACCCACTCATAGTGAGGGCAGATCTTCCTCACTCAGTCCAGCAAAGAGCTGCCTATCTGCTCAGAAGCACCTTCCTAGACACAGCTGCCATCACTGCTTCACAGTTCCCTAGGCATTCCTAAATCCAGTCAAGTCAACATCTAAAGTGTGCCCTCTCCCTCCATTATCCTGGAGCCCCAAACTGGCCACATGAATTCATGTGCAAAATGAACGGTTTCTCCCTATGCTGACCTGTCATATGCAGGTACTGAAAATTCTCTATAGTATTGCCTGTGTCTTTGTCTAAAGGCATGCTAACGTCTAGACCAGTTGTTCTCAGCCTGTGGATCATGACCCCATCGGGGGTTGAATGACCTTTTCACAGGGGTTGCCTAAGACTATTAGAAAACTCAGATATTGACATTATGATTCATAATAGTAGCAAAATTACTAGTGATGAAGTAGCAACAAAAATAATTTTACAGTTGGAGGCTACCACTTCATAAGGAACTGTATTAAAGGGTCGCAGCATTAGGGAGGTTGAGAACCACTGACCTAGACAATCTGTGTTGCGGAGATGGGTGGAGTTCAGCCAGCACCAGCTATTGGAGTTGTGTGCCAACTTCTCAAGCTGCCCACCTCATTCCTTGCTAAGGCGTTCAGTTCTCAGTGAAGTACACTTCACAAAAAGAAAAGAAAGAAACTCGAAGGTGACTTTGTTCTGGTTCTGACTTGAACACTATCACGATATCCGTAAGAAAGAAGTGAGCCTCTAAAGAGCTTATCATCATAATAGCAATATTTTTAAAGTGATAAACTTCAAAACCAGAGAGCGTTTTTGTTTGTTTTCCTTCTGGGATAGATAGTGTCCCGAAGGGTGTTCCTCTGGGAAATCCTTGTCAGAGGATGAAAGGAGCGAGGTTTATGGAGGCAGTGCCGGCTCCCATTTCCTTCAAAAAAACAAACAACAGAAACGTTAGCTGCTGCAGGAATTTGCTGTTTGGGTATAGTAAGATTTGCACCTACCTGCTGTTCACTGACCCATCACAAAGGAAAAAAGCATTGTCATCCAAGAGGCTTATTTGATCAACGTATCTCATTAGGATTCTGCCTAAATAGAAAGGCAGAAGGAGGAGAATGTTGAGATTCAAGTCTCCTTGGCCTCAGATTCTTCATAAATTGGTTATGACAAGAACCAACCTCCCAGCTGGAGAACAGGAGACCTGGGGAAATGTTCACTGGGTTTACTTAAGTCACTGTGGGTCTCAGGGTGGCAGCACCTATACTTGTAGCCAGACTTATTTTAAGGAGCAGGGTTTAGCCGAACCAGCTGAGTCCGACTCTCTTGTAGTCTCCAAGGAAATCCTGTTTTGTTTCTTTTAAATCCTTTTTTACTATTTGCTTATTAGTGCACGTGCGTGTCAGCGGGTGGTGCGCCTGCCACAGTGCATGTGTCGGGATCACAGGACAACTGTGGGAGTCAGTTCTCTCCTGCCACCATGTGTCTTCCAGGGAGTTGAAGTGAGGTTGTCAGGCTTGGTGACAAATCTTCATCAGCTGAGCCATCTCATCAGCTCTGTTTTGTTTGCTTGGACTCAAGCGTGTGCATGTGTGTGTTTGTGTGTGTGTGTAAGAGAGAGAGTAAACAAACTCAAAGGTGACTTTGTTTTGTTGTTTTTAATTTGTTTAAACACTTTCACAATATCCATAAAACATGATGTCAGCCTCTAATGGGATGGGTTTTAGCCCAGGTTTGATGCTAACAAGAGCAGCATGCGAGGCAGGACACAAGGCCACACACTCCCCAGACTTCCTTGGGCATTCCACATATGCACACACAGACACACATGCATAACTAAATAATAAACCCATAAGAAAAAAGATGTGCTTGGGGTGAAAGGTAAATCTCGAACATCTGGTATGATCAGGAGACAAGAGATAGGCAAAGACCATAAGAAGGGAGGGGCTGCAGCCTTGGGCATACCCTATCAGGCCATTTTATCTCAATGAGGAGGGGAGGGAAGAAGCCCCTGAGAGGCAGGCAGAAGTAGAATTGAGGTTCACGTGTCCCAATGACCTGGCCTAACTGCCAATGCTTGGGAATTTGCTGAGGACCCGGAGGGATTCAAGAGAGGTTGGCAGCGGGTTCCAGGCATGAGCAAAGCTGACTGATTGCTATTCTTCAGACTCATCCTAGGATCATTAGTGATCCCGCTGAGGAAGGAGAGCATGTCACTAGTGGCTGCCAAGGAACTCTCACACTCTGCAGAAACACTATGGAGAAGGCAGATTTTCACAGAAACTTACCTGACATTGAAAACCTCAAGCATCATTCAATGTTTTTCCACCTTCTCCTCTAAGCCAGAGAAGGCAAAAGTCATAATCACAGTAATTTATATGATTAAATACTGTCTCCTAATTACATGGGGGAACCTTGTAGCCTCTTTTGTCTTTGCAGCCTCCATCCCTATTCATGGAGCATCCAACCCAAAGCCCCTGTGGACTCTTGCCTCAAATACACGAGCATCCAATAGGAGAGTTTTATGAATCAGATAGAGGCCACCAAGAAGGCAGCTGAGTTGGGAAGGCTTTCACCCATTGAAATCGTGGTAGCTAGTGATAGGCGACTGTGTCACCAGGATGCAGCCTGTCAAGAGTTCACAGATTCTGGCATCTTGTAGGAACACATGAGGGGCATGTCTTAAGATTTCTGTGGAAGGGCTCGCCCTGTGGTAACATTTTTTACAAATGATCATTTTCTGGAAGGTAACTGAATAAAACCAAAACAAACAGATATAGCTGATGGTGGTGGAGCCCAGCCTCTAGTCTCGGCACTTGGGAAGCAGAGGCAAGAGGATCAGTAGTGCAGTTATTTGCTAAAGGCTATCCTCATCTATGGGGGAGTTGGAGGGCAGCCCAGGCTACAAGAAACCCTGTCTAAAAACAGTAACAAGCTGTGGGGTTGATGACGAGATGTCTTAAATGGCAAACTGCTCGCTGAACCTATACAAAGATCTGTTTACATTCCTAGGACCCACGCAAAAACTGCCGTGTGTGGCAGCATGTGTCTGTGACCAAAGAGCTGGGTGAGTGGACACAAGTGGACCCTTGGTGCTGGTTGGCCTGCCACTGTAGCCAAATTGGCGAGCTCCTAGTGACAGAGGAGAATGATAGAGGAAGTTACCTCTGGCTTCCTTACTCAGGTGATCGCGCATCCACATACCAGTGTGTACACACATGAACCTGTACACATTCACACACTATGCCCACATAAAACCCTCCTACAAAATCAGAAACAAGAAAACAATGACATAATAGTCACCCCTTGCCACCAAGGCTGTTATAAATGAGCCAGCAGTGAGTGAGCTGCATTGCTCAAGCCATTAGCTCAAAGTTGGCTCTGAGGGGCTTAAGCACTCATATATGGATGACCCCAAGCCCATCTGGGGTGACCATTAATTCTTTTACTGCTTTCTTATTACATTAATTTTTTTTTATTTTAGTAAGACACACTTCACATAAAAGTTACCATTTAAACACACTCATTCAGAACTCCCAAGGGGAATCTGTCTCTTTTTAAATCTATCTGTATCATATAAAACAAAGAGCCAATTGCAACACCATCAAGGAGAGAAGGGCTCTCAAAGGATTTCTGGGAAGTGTACGCGAGGTTTGCTAAGATGTCACCTAATTGCAGAAAGGAGTGAAAGATTGATCACGAGCATCTGAACCACAATGAATGCAAATGAGCAGTTCTGACACATCAGTAATCTCAGCCTGTTCCTGAAGCAACAAAGCCTTGCCCAGCGGATAGAAACTCCTGCTTGTGGTAAGTCAAATAAGTGTAAAAGCAGACATATAATAGAGTGGGAAGCAGAGAGACGAGGCTGCAGGAAAGCTGCTGGAGGAATTCATGAGGCAGGAAGATGAGACAGAAAACTTAGGAACTAAATAAATAATTAAGTAGAAACTCTGGAAAAGATAGAACAAAACAAAAAAACCCAAACAATCATGAAATTGGGGGTTGAGGGCATGGCCCAGACAGAAGCATGCTTGCTAAACAACTGTGATGACTTGGGTCTGGGTTCCCAGCACCCAGGTACTTCCAGCACTGAGGAGGTAAAACCAGAGCCATCCTTGGAGGTCACTGACCAGCCAGTCCAGTACATCTGGTGGGCTCCAGATTCAGTGAGGGACCCTGTCTCCAAAATTCAAGTGAAGAAAAATAGAGAAGACACCAGACATTGACTTCCAGCCTTTACACATGTGACACAAAAGTACATGCCCACAATAGACATACATATAACATAGCATACACATATATAGCATATATACATATAGTACATACAAAATAAAAGTTATAAAATATACATGCAGACACAAACACATACTATGAAATTGGAGGCTTGCTAGGCAAAGATCAATCAAAAAGAGTCAAATTTTAGCATGGATTTATTACTTACTAGGAATATATTCAGCTATTACATTTGAGAATATACACAATAGACGATTGTAAGGTTAGGTCACTCTATGGGACTAAAGATTCTAGAATGACAGTGCCCTAGAGGTACACATGTAAAAAGTCCTCATCCTCATCAACTGTAAAAGCAGTTCATCCATCCATTCACCCATCTATCCATCCATCCATCCATCCATCCATCCATCCATCCATCCATCCATCCATCCATCCATCCACGCATCTATCCATCCATCCACCCATCTATCCATCCATCCATCCATCCATCCATCCATCCATCCAACCATCCATGCATTATGTAATTAAACATTTCTTTGACATTCTCTAAGTTTCAGGCAAAAATCCTCTCAAAGTTGTGAGCAAGTTTATTCCTCTCATGGTCCTTGTGTCTGGGGTAAGAAAAAAAAAATAAAAACATATGTAAACAAGAAAATATCAGGCAGTAACATCTGCTATGAAGAAATTACAGCAGAATGGAAAAATAAAATATACAGTTTTAAAAACATGGAATGAATTATCGAATGCCCTTTTCTTCCCTTCTCTGTCCTAACACCCTTTATTTATCCTTTTTCACACTTTTTAAACATTTACTCATTTGTGAATGTGTGTATGTGAGTGTATGTTGGGAGGGTAGGGAGAGAAAGAAAGAGAGAGAGACACACAGAGAGACAGAGACAAAGAGAAAGAGAGAGAGAGAGAGAATGAGCCACAGCACACATATGCAGGTTTGAGTATAGCTTACAGGAGTGGGAATCTGTCATCTCCTTTTACTACATGACTGTGACTCCTGGGGATTGAACTCAGGTCATCAGGCTTGGCAGAAACACCTTTCTTCACTGAGCTGTTTTGCTCATCCTATTCACACATTTTAACAGAGCCCATACTAAGTGCTGGGCATATCTAGTTCTTATTTTCATACCACTTAACCCACACGCAAGATAGAAAGTGAAATGCTTAGAATGCAATAGATCCTCAGTAAATTATTTAAATGATTCAGCTGCTGTATGCTTAGACTATATGAAATGAAGAATATAAGACTATTCAGAAGAGAGGACAAAAAATATGAGGCATAATTAAGAGAGGAACAGGTTAAAATTAGATGACAGTGAGTCTTATTGGCACAAATAACGACTCCATCAACGTGGCATTTGAATAGCAGGAGGCCATCATTTATCTCGCTTTTGCATCTCATCTGCCTTTGGGAAGTTGGAGAAAGCAGGGCGTTTTGCCAAAATTAGAAGCGATTTGAGTTGTACGTATTAAGAATGTTGACCAAAACTTGTGCATGTCTGTATCTGAGTTCTGGTTGCTGACAAGAAAAAACTTTAAGTTCAAAGAAAGTGGGAGTGAAGGGGAGGAGGAAGGGGGTAAAAATGATCAAAATACATCATATGAAATTCTCGAAGAATTAGTAGGACTATTTTTAAAAAGAAAATGAGGGTAGAGAGAGTATAGAGAGAAAAGAGCCAGTGAGTTTGTGTTCATTGCAAAGAATCAGAGGGAAATGGATCAACGCCCTTTGCGGAGGCAGAAGGGGAGCCAAAGCAGGGAGGCAGTGATCCTCAAAATACAACCTGGGAGTTGTTATGTTTGTTCAAGAGTCTAAGCATGTTGGGTGGGTGACTGACAAGCATAGGGCAGTCTCCTTTGGTAAAGAAGCTGTCGGTGACATAAGCCAAACATTTCCCTTTCGAATTCTCCTGGTAATAGCAATTTATCTTTCTCAAGCCAGGGTGGAAGTGGAGCCGTGCACGTTAATGCAGATGGGAGACCTTTCTGCCCACCTCATATGTAAATGTTATAATGGGATTTACCTGATTTAGCGATGTAGTCCAGTGGGGGCTCTCCCAGTTCGTTCTCATTCCCACCCCTGCTCACAAAGGCTATTCAGGTTTCTGGAAAAGATCAGCATTCAGCAGAGAAGAACTGTCACACTAATGCTTCTGGGAAGTGTGGGTTTACCATAAAATCCAAACTGATCCGAAATCCCAGAAAGTTCCTGGTGGCTTAGAGTGGAAGTGGCTTATCTACAAGGGACTTAGGCAGAGGGTGTAACTAGTGGTGTCTTGCGTTTCAATGTTCATGAATACACTCCCTCCACCTAAGGCATATAAATATACATCCATTAAGGAGCCCACACAATTCCTTTATTTTTAGGAGATCACATTAAATATTTATGCCCCTCTGTCCTGTTAACCAATTCTTTTCCCTAAGGAAAAAAAAGTATGTATATAGTGTGATTAAAAATTTACCTTGTAACAAATAACTTCAATTAGCACCTCCGTTTTCCCCTATTCTCAGAGTTAGGCTGCATTGTGAAATAATAATCAGTTCTGAACCTCTCAGACCGGGAAGATACCCTATCAAGGGTGGCAGGCAAGTCAAAACACAGTGTGGAGTTCATATCAATCAGAATGTCAAATGATCTCATTAGAGTCTCCGGTCTGGATGTGGGTGCATTCCAATGACTCTGCTTTTCCTGCATGGAAGTTTAGCAAAGATTAAGTCATTTAGCAGCGACAGTTGGCTAAGGCAGTCAAGTAGGGGCTTAGATGAGACATGAGACATGTCAGTCATGTTTCAGCAACTCTGCCTTGACAGGAGGCCATCGGGAGGAACCACTGTCATTCAGTTCCTGCCCACATGGGTGGGATTCTTCCCACTGAACATTTCTCCTTGGAATTTTATAACTTCGTTGTGAACTCCTTCCCCACTATGACTGTATGCACCATAAAAATTAATTGTTCCCTGAACATCGTCGCCTGAAATTGTTATTTAATACAATGTAATTTTTGGAAGAAACCTCTCTCAATGTTGGAAAATAATATATTGAAAAGATGGCATTTAGAATTTACATAAAGAGATAATGTACTGGGAATGTGGCTCAGGGGATAAGAAGGCTTGCTGTACAAATGTGAGACCTGGGATTGCATACCTAGTGGCCACATAAGAAACCTAGCATGGCTGCATGTGCTGTTCCAGTATTAGGGGTCAGAGAATGGGGTCCCCAGAGAGCCATAGCCAGCTAACCTAGCAGAAATTTAGACAAGCTTCTGGTTCGGCTGGAGACCCTGTCCCAAGGCAGTGAAGTGGAGAGTAATCAAGGAAGACAGCTGATGTCTTGCATTTGCACGTTTGCACTTGTATACTTATGTACAGACACCACATGGAGACACACAAAGAAATAATACGTAAGTATTACAGAATTAAGCAATGACTCTTACATAATATCCCATTTATTTAATATTCAATTTCAAGATTTACTATTATCCTTCACCTCACCCAAAATATTTTCTTTAAAATAAAGTCTACTTACCCTTATTTAGCTTAATTTTGAGAGTCAAATGTTGCTTCTGGTGTTGTTCCCCACTGAGGGAAATCCAAATGTCTGTTGATAGTATCGAGCATATGCTCTAAACTCCTGCTAAAGCAGAAAAGCTTCGGTCTTCCAAGGGTCTGGGTCATAGGTCACTCCAGGTGCCATGCAGACCATTTCACAGATAGAGTTTCTAAGATCTGTGCCTTCTTTCTCTAGGAGGTTGGTGGTTGTCTGATCCTCACAAAGTCTGGAGCCTCTGAGTATGTGCACATAAATATCACATAAAACAGTGAGCAGATTTGCCACACCAGGAAGTGAACTTGAAACAAAGGCCATCTGTTATTGAAGTGGAGACATAAGCAATTTTGACATTTCTTTTTAGCTAAGGGAAGCATTCCATGAGCAATCACAAGGTTTATGACCTTTTGTGAAAAGTGATCAAGAAACCCAGCCACACAGCAGTGTTTGCACAGAGAGACTTCTCCCAGAGAACGTTGTATTGGGTGCCATCACAACCACTGAAACACAGAACATTTTCATTCTGATAGGATTCTTCCAAGTTAGCTTGTGTTTTCCTGCACTAAGTATCATTCTGGGGTTTTAACTGCTGATTGAAGACTTCAGAGAAAGACATGTAAGTAAGTTTGTTAGATGCTTTGATTAACATAAAGAAACAATATTTAGTTTTTATTTTATGTATATGTGTGAGTGCCTGTATATAGACATATCCACACCATGTATATCTGGTGCCCATGAGGCCGGAAGAAGCTGTTGGATCCCCTGGAACTGAAGTTACAGATGGCTGTGAGTCATGCAATGTGAGTGTTTGAAATAGAATTGATTCAGGTCCCCTGCATGAACAGCAAATGCTCTTAACTGCTAAGCCATCTCTCCCTACTCCCCAGGGATGATCATTTCTTTGTTTTGTTTTCAGAGAGAAATTTGGTTTTAAAAGTTGAGTTTTACTCAGAGGATCTTGAAAAGTTTTAGTAAGCAAAATGCTAAGAGCAGCCGTGAGAGTATGCCGCAGTGAACGATCAGATAATGATGATCTGAGAAACGGAAAGACATATCTGCAGATAACTGCTCTGGAGTGGGGCCTGCTATAGAAGGATGTGTGCCAGGGCCTCCAGGATGGCCCCACCCCCTCCATATGGGGGTTTTGGCAGCAGCAGGGTGTGGGTGGATTTGCTGATGAGATGGCAGGAAGGTCAGATTAAGGAATGGAAGAATTCTTCATATAGGGACTTCAGTCTTCCTACTGATGGTGTGTTGAGTGTGAAGGAGGCAATGAGAAATAGGATAAAATAAAAAGGACACTATTATGTAAGAACTTACTGTGGCATTCTAATTGAAATGAAAGTTCCGCTTGAAATGGAATGAAGTTATAGTGTTTTAAGTTTGTGCAGCACATTTTGTTTTTCCAGGGCAATTCCTAATCAAACCTTAACATCCTGTTGCAAGGTATTTTAAGTTTTAATATATTTATTCATATGTCATTTAGGCTCTGTGAATGGATATTGTCCAGAGTTAGAAATTGAATGATACACAAGACATTGCTCCTGTGTTCACAGAATATTTTTTCCAGGCTCTGAAGATCTTCCTAGTAGGAGACTCAACTCCCTGAGGACAAAAATATTAATAACATAGATACTTGGTTTTGTCCATTGAGTGAATATTTGAACATGTTTTGATGAGGTAGTCATATAAAATTATTTCAATAAGCAGAAGCTTGGGTGTGAAAGACCATTGATCCTAGAGTCAAAACCTCTGGCTTTGTGTCTTTGTTTGGCTGATTCTGGAATTCTTATGTCAACTTTCCAGCCTCAGTTTCATTATCATGAAGACAATTCAGTACTGTCGTATAAGAATGTCAAGAGGGTGTTCACAAAAGGCTTTGTACACCTGAAAAAGCTTTTTCTCGCCTGACCCAAATGTTAGAATACAGCTGGCAAGTGTTGCAAAGTGTGTCCAGCAGACTTGACCATACTATAGGTGTCCCCATTGCTACCCCAACACAGAAACTCTATTAAGTACTTATTAATAACACTTGACTCTCCGAAACTCAGTGGGAGCTTCTAGGCCATCTGGGTCTGTGTGTCCTTCAATAGTGATACCGTGATATCTATGAGAGTGAGCAGCATGTGAGTTTGGGAAAACTGCTTTGGGGAGTGGTGGGAGGCTCAACTCTCTTTGCCATCTTTGCTCTGAGAATAGAGAGTCTGAAATGATCTGGTAAGAGGTTTGTATTCTGTCACTTCTGGATTAAAAACCCAGTTCCAATGTGAGTTTGGAAGACTGACAATCTCTCTGATTATCCCCTTTTTCTCAACTGAAAGGTGAAGTTAATTGTATAGGTCCAAATTTATTGAGGCAGAGGGAACACCTGTTTACTGAAAACTAACCAGTTCCAATAAGAGAAGTGAAAAGAGCTAATGTTTGGAAAATATGTAATGTTCGTAGGTCTGTTGGAAGTGTTTGTGTATTTGTTCCTGGATGCTCAGACCCCAAATAATCACACAGAATCTGTATCAATTGCAAGACTGTTTGGCTAATAGCTTAAATGTATTTCTGGCTAAATCTTATGATGTGGAATTTCCCTCTGTATGCTGTGATTACCACTAATGAATAAAGAGCTGCTTTGAGCCTATAGCAGAATAAGGCAGAGCAAAGCAGAGCTAGGTGGTGAGGACTGGACTTAATGCTAGAAGAAAGAAGGGCAGAGTCAGGGAGAAACCATGGAGCCACCAGAGACACACGTTCTGAAACTTTGCTGGTAGACTACAACCTTGTGGTGATGCACAGATTAATGGAAATGGGTTAAATTAATATGTAAGAGTCAGCTAATAAGAAGCTAGAGCTAATGGGACAAACAGTGTTTTAATTAATACTATTTCTGTGTGATTATTTTGGTTCTGGGCAACCAGGATGAACAAGCAGCCTCCTTACAAAAAATTGGTGCCAATGTGGTTGACTAAATCCATGTAAAACCTGAGAAAGCTCAAAAAGGAATTCTAGATACAAAAATACAGAGTTTAACACAGCTTCTTTCTCTTTGCTGCTGGAGTGTCACAGCTCCTTTAAGAGAGGTTTTCCTGATTCATGGCAGCAAAAAAACAAGAACAGTCATGGTTTCGAAATGCTGGCTTTCTGGGCTGTGCTGCCAGGAAGACCTCTGCCTCTGTCAGGAGGCCGAGCATTTAAATGCAGTTTGTAAGCAGTGTGTTACAAACTGCTTAATGGCTTGACATAGACCTGCTGTATACTTGGAACTGGGTTGGTATGTGTGGCTCAGAGGCAGTGAACGGACCTCCTCTGCTATGTAGACTGTGTGGAGCAAGCAGGAGGTACCATATATACCC